>PVKE010004745.1:0-38248 GCA_004027555.1 Craseonycteris thonglongyai
TCTCTCTCTCTCTCTCTCTCTCTCTCTCTCTCTCTCTCTCTCTGTCAAAAACAATAAAAATAAATCTAAGGAAAAAAAAAGACTTTAAAGCAGTTACAATGAACATATTAAATAAAAGTGGAAGAAGTGGACAATATAAATAAACAGAAAAGGCATTTCACCAGAGTAATGGAAATCAAATTTTAAAAAAGCCAATGGAAAAAGCAGGAATAAAAAGCATAATAAAAAAGAAAGATTCATTTGATGGGTTTATCCATATATTAGACACAGAATAGAAAGATTAAGTGAACCTGAAGACAAGTCAAAGAAATAATTGATACTGAAACACAAAGGAAAAATAGAATAGAGCTTTTGATATCTGAGAGACAATGACGAACAATGTAGCTTATGAATAACTGGAGTTTTGGAGAATAGAAGAAAGAAAGTAGGCTAGAAAGAATATCTGAAGACAAAATAGCCAAGAATTTGACTAAGTAGCTGCAATACATCCACCATAACTCAAAACAACAGACATATTTACCTACAAAACTCCAAAAGAATAAATATCTCTCCTCCCCCAAAAAACATATTTAGGCATATTATAATGAAACTGTATATAGGCAGCAATTATAAAATAACCTAAAAAATAAATTATATTATTATGTATTGTAAATAGATTAGTTTCAGAATTGATAGTTCGGCACCTCACCCAGAATGAGAGCCATCATTTCTTTTTGCCATAGTTAGCCAATAGTCCATGCCCCTTGTGATCAAAGATACTTACAGGGGCACCGGGAAGCTCCTCATTGCACACATCCAAACACCAGAAGAGAGTGAGGGTCTTTTTCTCAAAATCCTGCTTAGGAGTAATAAAAGCTTCCCTGAAACTTTCTAGAAGATTTATTCTTCCAGCTAGAATTGTACCCTGTGCTCATCCCCAAATGAATCACCAACAAAGAAGAAATAATTGATTGGCTTAACTGATTAATATTCACTCTCGAAGCTTCTGTAGTACAGGATTCTTAATACCTTTGCCAAAACTAGACCACTTTTAGCAAAGGAGTAAAGACAGAGTGTTTGCTGGACAGAAAACTGGAAGAGTTTGGCATTTATTCAAATGAAAATTTACAAAAGCAGTAGGAACTTATTTCAACAGAGAAAGAATGAACATACCGGTAATCTTAAATCTTAAACGACTGGATTCCTCATGATTTCTCTAAATCTTTGAGTAACTCATGTCACTATTTGATTATTCTCATTCTGACATTTTACTCAATGATCTCTACTGAGTGTGAGATACATGAAGAGGCATTGTGTTTGTTCTCAGAGCCTACTGTGTGGTGTGGGAAGATAGACCTAAAGCGAATGAGTGCCATTGGAAGACCAGGTAGCAGAGCATAAATCAGGGTTCAGCTCTTACATTTACTACCTGAATTACCTTGAACAAGTTACCTGCAGTCTCAAGAGTTGTGTCAGTGAAAGGAGATAATATGGATCATCTTCCTATAACTGCAGTGAGTTTTTAATAGATAATCCATGAAGTGATCAGTAAAAGTCCTCATTAATATTAGCTATCATTATTATTATTTATTCATGTGCTTATAGAGTTTAGTGGATGAGCATAGGAAACAATGGTTGAGAATGTCAATAGGGAAATGGTAAAGCTTAAATATATTCATTTATATCTGGATAGATGAGCTGCTCACCTATTGTAGAAAGGACTGAGATAGTAATGAGCGGCGTTTCTAGAAGAATGACCCGAGTGAAAAATGAAGGAATGGGGGTTCTGGAAAAGCAAATAAACCTGGGTGTAGGTTTTATGAGTGGAGGCTAGGGTTGGGAGATGAAGATGTGCAAGACCACTGAGTGAGGCATGAAGCCTCATATATGACATATCTAAGGTGTCAGACTCTCTAGGCAATAGGAATCTTTAAAGGATTCTTTTAAAGGTAGAAATAACAGAGGCCATATCTAAAGATCATTATGGCCACAGTGAGTTCAGATGGACACGGAGAATGACAGAAACCAGTGAGATAAGGTGTCTGTGTCAGAGTCGTGATGCCATAGAAGACTCGGAATAAGCCACCAGAGAAATCATGAAGGCACAAACTAAGGCCATTAGCAAAGGCTAGAAAGGAGGGACCTCCATATAAGACGTGTTATGGAAAAGCCTAACTCTCAGCAGAAAATTATAAAGTTTGAAGGGTATGATTAAAAAACGGAAAGGCTATTGAATAACTTTCAGCCACAGATAATAACAAAACTATTAATAGTAGTAACTAAAGTGTTCTAAAATGAATATTCTGCAAAATATTTGGATTATTAGAATGAACATTAAAAAAATTATCATATGCAGTCAATAGAGAGTATTAAGCTATTTAAGACCCATCTGAATGTTTAAGCATGATAATTTTTTCTTTCTAGAGGAATAGAACAATTTTGTTTACCTCTGTTAACTTAATTAAGAAGTTATTTTTTTCTTTTTAGAGACAAGTGTTGTGTTAAAACTTAATCCATTTCTCATTGAATTGTTATAAATTATAAATTAGTAGATTGTGAAGTAATGAGATTTAAAAATATCTACTCTTAACTGCTGTTGCTTAAATTTAAATTTTTCTCTTATTAGTTTCTCTTTGGAGATAAAATAAAACTCCTTTAACCTTACATTTAGGATGTGGTTCTATGAGGTAGCACACCTAAGTGTCTTGTGGATTTACCACTTAAATTGTAAATGAGTTAACATTTCCTCTTGGACAAAATCTTTCCGCATTAATCTTAGCATTTTGACAATACCCTGAATCCCTCTTCCAAGTCTTTCCCAATCATTTTAGAACCGTCTGTCACAGTTATTTATTAATCCTCACTTTTTATAAGCAAAGCCATCAGAGGCTTTATTCTCATTTCATAGATAATTTATTTATTTAGGCAAAATTCTCTAACATATAATGCCATTCAAAAGTAATTTTTATACAAAACTCGTTACATGTATTTTTGGCTGTCAGCTATAAAAGAGGAAACTTTTCTGCTTTCTATGCTTTTCTGCAACTCAGAAACACTCGAGGCTACAACCTGAAATTTAGTACATTGTTGGTGATTTAGTTACATTTATCAAGTATAGAGCAATTCCATATTCCAATTTTTATACTGTAATAGTCCAACCTGCCTTATTAAAGGAGTCTATTCTAGTGACCATTTCGGCTTTAGCGTGCAAGGATTATAAAAGATAATGTGGGCCAGCTAGAAAGACATTTAAATCAGGAGCAGGATCTGGTCTCGGCTGTGTCACTAGTTACCCTTCTCTGGATAGCTCTCATAGAGCTGTAGACATTCACATGCGCATCCCTCAATCGGAGATCGTGGTCCCTGGATCTCCTTCAGTCTAAAGATTCTGTGTGAATGAATAAATGCAGTAATCTGCCTGCAGAAAATGAATAAAAGAAAAACACTTCCTATTTTATGACCATGATGCAGAGGACATCCTATAGCTCCCTTACTGGTTTATCACAAATCACGAGTGCTTTCTGACTGTCTACTTTTTTTACACTTTACAAATCTAATTCCTTGGATTAACTGGTTTCTGATCCTTGTGAAATGCTCTAGGCAGCTCCAGAATTTCTTTCAGCTGCTGCAATTTCCTTTTTGCTTTGTGTTATATGCAACAAAGCTAATACTATCCATTAGATGTGAAGTAATTAAATGTGTCTGCTAGATCCTCTGATCTAAGGCACAAATAAACTCCAAGTCACTTTCCTCTGCCAATCACAATCTTTTAGAATAGCCTCCCCAACTCTTCACCAGAAAGGCCACTCTACTAATCAAAACCAACTATGTAAAACATCAAAATAAATGATTTGAAGTTAGGATGATCTGCATTAATTTAAATATTATTATTATAACAACCAAATCAAATAAGAACAAACAACAAACTTATATATACTATATCATCTGCCTTTACATTGTACATTAAATGTACATTATATGTTAAATACCTATACATTTACATAGTTCACATATATTTACATATCGATATATTCGCATAGTTTACAGATAGTGAATTAACATTGGAACTTTGGTAGGAGCCCTTAGATATTTCAAGATTCTGATATTTATATTCTAATCTGAGATTCCAGTTGTGCTTGGTATCCTTGGTACTTTAAAGTTTCTGCCAAAGCTGCAACGTGAACTGCGGGTGCTGGAATTTCTAGTAAAAGCTTGAAACTCTCGTTGTTACCCAGCCTACAAATCCATGCATATCTTTATTTGAAGAACACTAACAGCTTATTAGCTTACAGGCTGCTTTTCTTTCATGTGCAAACATTGCATCTTCCTCCATTCAGGCTGTACCCCAGGAACCTGGCACATGATTGACACAGGAGTATAAATTCCCATTTGACATGGGATTCCAGAGCTGTCCTTGGAGTGCCCATCTCTGGCCACAGTGTGTTTCTCCTTCATATCTAGTTTCAGGTACCGTGTGTGTGTGTGTGTGCGTGCACATGCAAGTGCATATGTATGATCTGTTTCATTTACTAAATTTCCTATAATAGAACGGTGAACAGGGCCACGAAGAGGTGGCATAATGTGACAAGGCTGGGCCTCACTCCTGGCCCTTTGGCACTTAATTACCTTACTTTGCTTGCCAACTATTTCTTGGCATCCAATTTAGTTTGGGGCCTTGCCTAAGCATTTAATTGAACTTGGAGAAGTACTTTCAAATATTTATACCCACTTTCTCTTTCTCCCCCTGCCACATCATCAATAATTCTATATCACATCTTAAATCAGATCCACTTTCATTTTTTTCTCAAAATACTTGCTATTCCTTTTTTCTAGTAAATATATTGCCTCATATCTCAAATCCTAATAAGACTTCAAAAAATATAGTTTGCTGTCTTTTTCTTCTAAATCTTTCCTTCCCTCATGATAGTAGAACTCTACACTTTCTCTGTCCATAAAGTTTTTATTCCCTCATTTTATCCAACTTGTATCTCACCCCTCTGATAAGTGTGTGTGTGTCTGTGTGTGTGTGTGTGTAAAAATAGGTATTAAAAAGGAAAGAACAGTGGATTCCTTCTATTCATCACAGAAGCATAAATTCATGATCCTTGTATTTGACCCAAAACTCTACCCACTCAGTTCTTCTATTCTGTAGTTACATTTAACATGCTCTTGAACCTCATCAACATCTATAATTTCATAAATACTCTTACTTCTTTTCTCAATATATCAGTGTTCTCCTGATTTTATGTCCTTCTGCAACTAGCTGTGACCTCATAAGTCATCATTTTACTGGCCTTTTCTGGTGCCTTCAAGTGCATATCAGTCTGTCCTTCTGTAAACACCACCACATAAATCCCAGTGCTGGACCAACCCAATAATCTCCCTTCTTCACTGCAATGTGAATATATACAGTACTCTATGGGAAAGTACAAATCAGGTCATATATATGTATACATACATATTAGTAGGTAATATATAATATATAGAGATATATACAATATATGTACATAGTTCTGTATGAGAAAGTACAAATCCATCATGTATATATAGATATAGATATATACACAGTGCTGTACGGGAAATTACAGATCTGTGTGTGTGTGTGTATGTGTGTGTGTATGTATGGAGAGAGAGATTTGTAATACTCCATACAGCACTGTGTATATATCTATATCTATATCATATTTTCCCCCTTTGAAATTGCTGTTCATTTCTATTTTTCTATTTTTTTTTTTTGAGATTTATTCTTATTGTTTTTGATAGAGACAGAGAAACAGAGACAGAGAGAAGGGGGAAGGCCCTGAGCAGTCTCTACAGTTGCACGTCATTAATTTTCTACATGGTTTTCATTCCACAAGTGGGCACAGGGCTGCGCAGGGCAAGAACAGAACTGGGGGCCTCCCACATGGGAAGCACACCCCAGTTCAGCATATGGATCTGCACAGGCAGGGGCCAGGATTTGACCCTCAAACCCTGGGGCTGCTCAACCTGCTGAGCCATCCCAGCTTTCCTCTATTTTTCTTTATCCTTTATCTTTTACCTCTCTCGTTGCTCCCACCTCCCTTTCTACACATTATTTAAATCCCTTAACCACAGAACCGATGGTTTCAATCATACTTTCAGCTGGGGATTTTCCACACTAACCTCCAAACCCTATGTTACCAATTTATAAATAATGGTTTTATTAGCAATACCTGTAGTATTTGAAAAAGTGTAGTACCAGTGCAAACGTTAGTGAACCAAATGAATATAAAAGACAAGCCAGAAATAAATTCAATAAGATATGATGAGAAGATATTCAAACTAGTGGGAAATAGATTATTCAATAATGATTGGAACAATTTGTTAACCACCTGGAAAAAAAATTAAAAAGGATCTTTACTTCATTTCTTCTACCCAACAACAATAAGAAGAATATATATGGTAACTATTTGTTTTGTATCAATATAATCATGAATTTATTCATAGAGTGTGATGTTTAAAATATTATAGACTGACTTCAGCAAAAGTCTTTCTTGTATAATTTTTATTTTTTGATATTCAATATCATTCTATATCAATTTGAGGTGTTCAGTGCCATGTCTAACCTACGGCCCAGGACGGCTTTGAATGAGGCCCAATACAAATTCTTAAAACATTCTGAGATTTTTTTTTAGCTTATCAACTTTGTGAATGTTAGTGTCTTTTATGTGTGGCCCAAGACAGTTCTTCTTCTGATGTGACCCAGAAAAGACAAAAGGTTGGACACCCCTGGTGTGCAGCGCAGTGGTTAGATACTTACATAATTTGCAAAGTGATCCCCCTCATATGTGTAGTACCCACCTGGCCCCATAACATAGTTGTTACAATATTATTGGCTGTGTTCCCTTTAGACAGCTTTTCTAACCATGTCGTATAAACTGGAAACTAAAAAAGAAAATGTGGACACATTTGATTACATTAAAATTCTGTTTGGCAAAATAAGACAAAGAAACAAGCAAACAAAACAAAACACCAAGCTGAGACCATTATTTATAATAATGAAGAATTTAAAACAGTCTATATAGTTGTTCATATGAGACTAAAATTAGATTACAATATATGCCTATTATAAAATACTATACTGAAATTAAAACTGAAGTTGAAGATTATAATGATATGGAAAGATAGCCACAAGACATCATAGTCAGTGAAACAAAAGAAGGAAGCAGTATAGTATGTGATCAATGTGCATGCGCGCGCGCGCGTGTGTGTGTGTGTGTGTCTGTGTGTGTATCAATTTCTAGAGTAGAAAGGTTGAAAAGACCTGAATTGTTAATATTTCACTCCTTCTACTTTTAACATATTTTATGGGACAGATACTGTTCTAGGCAATTAAAAAATACATTTTTTTTCTATTTTATAGGCTGGAAACAGTCTCAGAAAGTATGAGCACCTTGCCTTGAATACGTAGGTAGGGCACTTCTGACGTCACACTCAGGAACTTACTCTTAGTCCAGTATTGACCTGCTGCATGGTAGTGATCATTAGGGAAAGAAGGTAATTATTTCAGTCCAAGCAGTTACTTTCTCTCTCTATTAGGCAAAATAGAAAAATAACCAAAATTAACCTACTGGTGTAGATACTACAAAGAATCTTTTTTTCTCTTTCTTTTCCTCTCTGCTTTTTCTTTCTTACAACAACCAATAGTGAAGTACTGTGGCAGGTTCCAAATGAAGTGCCTTCCACTGATTTATGTGGAGCCTGGCCAAGGAGCTAACACTGCTGGTGTGCTTCCCAAGGATGACATTTGTTGGTTTAATATTGGTACATTAGAAGGATGGAGCATAGCCTAAGATATGTGAAAAGGGTTACATCCGCCTGGGCTGTTTGAGAAAGATCCTTTCTTCCCCAGCTTGTCGTTTAATTCCACCAGTCTCATCTCAGCCCCCTGCCCACTGCTCAACACCACCCCCCCCCCCGCCCCCAACAAGGTAAGCTTATTCATGTAAGGACTCTAGGTAAAGTGAAGAAGACATGGGGTTGGAGTGGCAGGGGGGAGGTGTTCACTGCTCACTTCCAAAGTGAAGAGGAAAAGTTGAATCCCCCATTAGCTTGTATCCAGATGAGTTTTCTCATTTAGGGAAGAGGTGGCTGACTCAAGTTTTAAGTCACAGTCAGAAGCAACATTAAAAGAAGTGGAGAATCCAGACAAAATCTAGAACTATTGAATTGCATTCACATATCACAGGTGTTGCCACTATAAGATTCAAAATAAATCTGAAATGGTGAAGGGAGAAAGAACTTCGGGTTTACTAAAAATTCACCGCGTTTTATGCAACTTGGTACTTTATATACATTAGCTAACGTTTTAATTCTCACAACGGAGGTTACCTGACCAGAAGCCTGTGCAGGTAAGAAGCCAGCCAAATATCTGAGATCAAAAATCATGAAACAGGGGAAGCCGGGATGGCTCAGTGGGTTAGGTGCTAACTTTGCAGCCCCAGGGACCGAGGATTGAATCCCAGCCCTGGCCCGTGCGGACCCATGTGCTGCACTGGGGAGTTCCCCCCATTCAGTTCTCACCGGGGCGAGACCCTAGCTCAGTTTCTGCCCTGTGCAGCCCCATGCCCACCTGTGGAATGAAACTATGTGGAAAAACCCATGATGTGCAACTATGGAGACTGTTCTGCGCCCTCCCCTTCTCTCTGTATCTCTCTCTCTCTCTTCGTCATTCTCTGTCAAAAATAATAAATAAATCTTTTAAAAAAATTATGAAACACAGAACTACCTAGTTATATTTTATTACTTACTTTTCAAATAACTATATAGAACATCTCTGGCAACAATAGGTATCTAGGTCAACCTTCTTATTACAATGACATTTAATTCTGTTAAGTAATGATACTGTTTCTCCTATTGCTGATATATTTGTGTTTGATACCCCTTTTTAGCTAAAGTTATGCACAACTTCAAACTGAAGTTAAGATATAGATGAAATAAATATATGTATAGATATATGTATAGATGTATCTATCATCTATAGATCTGTCTATCATCTATCTATCTATCTATTCATCTATCTGCCTATCTACCAATCCATCCAGGGTAAAATCATTATTGCAAAGACTTAAATCGTGAATTTAATAAATTGACTACTAGCAGTTAAAAAAATATGCAAGGATCCCCAAAGCCTGGTCTTTCTTCAGATTTGACGATTGGTTTTAATGTGCATGTTAGAAAACAACTATACTCATTATAGACATTTGCATTAGGAGATTTAAATCTTTCAGATTAAACATCAAGTGGCACAATCAATATTCTAAATATGTTTTGACTATAATTTATAATATGGACAAATTCCTAAAATTACAAAATATATACATAATATATGAGAGCTGTCTAGGAAGTGTCCAGCTATATAATAAGAAAAATAGAGGCATGTATGGTTGGATTTTTTCCAGACAGCCCTCATATGTTTTTGTTGAACTATTAATTTAACAGTTCCCTAAATTCCTTGTATGTATCTTTTCCTTTTATTTAGTGTGAGATCATCTATAGCCCACACTAATTGAATATAATGAAATATGAATGACTACATTTCTTACTACAGTGTTAACTCGGGTCATTTCTTTTAAGAAACTGAGGGACAACATATGCTTGCCTAAGCATGTTATGCAAATTATTGACATAAAAAGATTTTTAACATGTATGCAGAGTAAAACATGCCAGAGTGACAATTCTGACATTCAGTATTCATTTATTCCTACAATTACAATGACTGTAACACGATTTTATATGCATGTTGAAAAGCGAGTTGTGCATGTGTACCTGAAAGATACTGAAATTATATCCTGAATACTTTATCTCTAGGTTTGGGCTTGGACTCTAATTCTCCTCTGTTTATAAAATCATATACATGAGCTACCCCAGCAAGGTGAATTTGTCTATTCAGAACACTTCAAAGCAGAATTATGTTAACATGGAAGGAATTTTTCTTTCTCTCATTTTAGACTCAGTCACGTGATCAGAGGCTGAAATTCTACACCACATGTTCTCAGAATTCTTGTGGTAACCATATGATTACTTCCTTCAAATGAAAATGGCACATTGCCTAATTTCTAACTCACTTTGCTACATTATATTGCTCCTGACACAACCCCTATTTCTAAAATGTACTTTACTAAACAAGTGTTATGTTATATAGTAGAACAATATGAATAGCATCTATACAATCTGCTATTTTGCATTGTTAGATATTATCTTTCAAAAGAAAAAAAGAAAGAATTCATTTAAAAGAAAAATTCCATAGCAATCAACTATGTGACATAATGAGGTCTATTTATTTTCTAAAGAAAATAGTACTATAGTTCATCTACAAAGGAGACAATATAAAAATGCTACTGAAATATCAGTACAATTCTTTCAGTCATTCGAAAATGCCTGGTGTCCCACATTTACTGGAATAAAGTATAAGATTCTAGTTTGTCAATTTGAACAATTGTGTTAGGATGGACAGATGGGCAGCTATTTCCTTTTCTAATCCCAGATTTTGTTCTTTTCTTTCAATAATATTGAAAATGTTTTTTTTATTGTCAAAAAATAAAATAAATAAATAAAATCCAGATTTAAAAAAAAAAGAAAAAGTGATAGATATAATACTATAGTGAAATAAATATAACTCTTATTACTTGGATTAAAAATCTCAAACTCATTTAAACTGAAGATAATAGATTTTACTGGCTGTTCTGTACTGATACTTATCATTATTTATATCATGATTGATAGGACCAACTGTCATTTCAGTTGCATAGGAATAGACAAAAATACTGATTAAGTCAAATTTGAATAATCAACTGGACGTCGTTATTTCTCTGTTAGTGCATATGGACTTATGATGTTTTGATCTAATTGTAAACTTCTTTCTTAGTTGTACATTTCAATATGAATTAACCCAAATTAAAACTATTTTAAAAATCCTTTTGTTCATATAAAATATATAATAAGAATGCCTCTATTTTTAAATCAACATTTCTTTCTTCTATTATAATTACTTCTTCATATTATGAAAGAATAAAGATTTAACTAATGTCCTCACTAAATTGACCAAAGATTATAAATAATGACTTTTCACTAAGCACAAATCTTCTGTAATTAGAAAGGGAGGGAAATAATCTGTAATGAATGAACTGTACTTAATATACATAAACACTGTGTATTGAACACAGATGCCTCTCTACTCACACTCAAGTGAAAAACAAAACAAAACTACATTTATGTCTTTTCCTGGGTAGAAACCACATATCCTGGGACGGTAAGATACCCAACTTAAAAAAGGACCACCTAAATAAATAAATAAGAAAGAAAGAAAAGAAATTTCAATTAGTTGAAAATCAAAATATCTGTAATTGAATGATTTTACATAACACAATGGTCATTATCTTATTATATTGCTTGAGATTATTCTATATACTAGAGCTGAGCAAAAACTATTTCGGTATCCTACTCAGAAATTTGAATATTTTGACCTTTAATTAAGTAAGAGTCATTTTATTGGTCAGTTCCGTACTACACAGCAATGCTGACATGTGATAGTTTTATGTCTGAAATATAGCTCTATTGAATGCTCTTAAAGGATTGAATCCATTAATACAACAGTAGTTGATTAAAGAACTTATTTTAATAGCTGAATTTTGAACACACTACAATGCTTTTTGGCTCTAAATTGATAGAACCCAGTTTTAATTTCATTAAGCCTCCCTGCCCTTCCCCAATTTCAAATTTAATTAAGTTCACAACACAACCACACTGAAGAGAAAGGCCAGTTTTATTTACATAACATAACAATAGCAATAACAATGAATTAATAGCACTAAATCAACATCAGTCATAACCACAAAATATTACTCTTGACCTCTCTTCAACGAGCAGCCTTTTTTCTACCCAGCCAGGAACAACGTCCAATTTTGTATGCAAGTATCTATAGTGGTAGAACTCACAAATGAACACATACACTTCTTGAAGTTAATCAGGGCATTCACCATCACAGTCATCATAGTTTAATTTTTCCATAAACTGAGTAATCCTCCTCCTTACCCCACAATATCAGCCATGCTTAAATTTTATGTTTTATAGAAACTATAAAAATTACCCACCTATTAAGCTTTGAAATGGGCAGTGAGAAAATTAAGGCACAGATTACAAAATCCTGGGACGTCAAGAGGTAAAGGGGGCAAGATCAAAGAAAGAAAAAAGATAGAACCAGGGTTTTCAAGCAGTTCCTTCTTTCCCAGGTTGTATACAGACCTGAGGCCTGCCTGAGGCAGAGTCAAAAGTTAGAATTTGCCTGGGGCAGTTAGCCTGGAGGGAGAAACCACACTTTATTAACCAAGCCTCTACTATGGTTGAGGCAGACTAACATCTACTCCTACTCTGGAGAGCCTTTAGAGTCTTGGGACTGTATGTGCTGGCCACACAAATCTCTCTACATGCTTGCACAGTTGAACACTACTAGTGATGGATACCTAGAAGTCAGAGTTATAGAACTGCTAAGAGAAGCTTCCCCAGAAGTTGAAAAGCAAACCACAATATCAGTTTAATATTAGATACCTAAAACTATGTTATCCTCATAGTGAATTTCTTGAGTCATTTTCTAAGAGTACTTACCGGCCATTATATCACTGTGTTCATTTTAATGCAGTATTCTCTTCCCTTTATTCCTTTTAAGTCACACAGACAGAGCAAAACTTGATCTCCTTTGGTTTCTATGGGATCCATTCTTCCAAAGAGACCACATTCCTATACAAATGCTAGCTCTTCCTACTTAAGGATATGTTTCTTTTACTGTTCATTTCTCCTTGAAATACAGGGCTGCCTGGGAAGTATCCAGCCATGTAATAAGAAAAACAGAGGCATTTATGTCTGGATTTTTTCCAGACAGCCCTCGTATATTTCAAATTCCAAAATCTTAAAATTCTTCCTTCTTGAAACCATTACTTTATTTTAATTACTCTCCTATTTTAAAAGTATGGAGAAATGCAAGCAGGCAAGATAGATGGGATTTGTTCATGGATAGAGACACAGTTTGGGCAGAAGTGTGAATGAACATGGTAACAAAAGAAACAGTAGAATATAAGAGCATAAATATTGGTAGATGGGTGATACATTAATAGAAACTTATAGAAGTTCTCTTTAGAATGTTACAATTTTTTTTCAGGAAAATGAAAAATCAAGGCATCAACTAGGAGTGATGAAGAAGGAGGAGCTACTGAAGATTTAGACATACAAGAAATTAGGGAAAAATAATCTAGGAGAGTAGAAGACAAAATGGACCCAAGATAGATAGATAGATAGATAGATAGATTGCTTGCATTAAGAGAATCACTTGAGGCTGTTGATAATGAATTTAAAGTGAGACCAATTATCATGGTTGTGTAGTTTCCCCAACCATATTGAAATGTACAGGTGCAGGCACATAGCAGAAAGAAAGTTTTATTTAACTTGAGTTATAGTTCCATCAGGAAAATATGATGAAGCAAGAGAGAGGCGTGGGAGTTGATATCTATGTTGAATGATCACACTGATTCAACACAGATTTTAAGGTGGATAAGGAGGAAATAAAAGATTTAGGAGATGAAGGGCAATATAAATCTGGTACAATTCATGCTAAATTGGTTCAGGTGAGGTTGAAGGATTTTGGATTGGGGATACAAAAGGTTGTGATTCAAAAGATAGGAGGCTAGAGTCAGAAAATTGGATGTTTGAATATAAGATTTTGCTGGAATTGTTGCAAATGGAAATAAAAAGATCAAGGAAATGAGCATGGAAGTAAGGCTGGGGGTGGGGGTGGTGAGTAAAATCATCAGAGAGAAACAGCCAAGAAATTGAGGAGCCAAAGTATTAGAATGTTTACCTGTGTGGATATTGAAATCACTAAGAAGTATGAAAGAAGTAATGTTAGAGAGAGTGACAGTGATCCAGGATCTAAAATCTTGAAGAAATATAGTAAAAACAGAGCTGTGGTGAAAAGATGACTGCTACAAAGAGTGGCATGGGTATAATCTAACAGTAAAAATTATAAAGTGGTGATGATTATGGAAAGCAAATGGGACAATAATCAGAGAACAGTTTAACACTAAGGGTGATCACTTCTGGAATAATGGCAAGAGAAGCTCCATGGACCCACTCCCTAGTAAAACAGTAATAATTGGAAAAAATTATATTCAAAATAGTTTTAAATATATGAAAATTATTAGGGCTTACAACAAGCAAAGATGCATCTGTTTATGAAAATTTGTTTAGAACAATAGATTTGTAGATTTGGTTAAAAAAACAACAACAGTGAGAGTCCATGGCACTAAAGGTATGACTTGACCCTTTCTTGCCTCTGTCCCCAAATCACCATGACAGAAGATTCACTCTGAGCAGGTGTGGCCAAGACAGAAATCCCACTCCCTCACACCCCAGGCAAGGGCTATTGTATCTCTTTGGTAGGGACTAACCACCAGAGTTTCCCATTTCCCTTCCGCTCCATGTTGCAGAGACTAAATTCCAGATGACTGCTTCTGAGAGATCCCAATTATAGCGTCAATTAAAAAAATGGAGAATAGAAAAGCAATAGAAAAAAATTAATGAAATAAAAGGTTGGTTCTTTGAAAAGATCAATAAAATTGACCAATCTTTGAGCACAGGCGTGAAAGAGGAAATATTACTACTGACCTTATGGAAATAAAAGGATTATAAAGGAATGCAATGAATAATTACATCAAATGAGTTAACTTTGAGGAAATGAAAAACATTGGGGGGGGAGTACTGAAACTTACTCAAGAAGAAATTGGAAATCTGAATAAATCTAGCAAGTACAGAGTTTGAATTACTATATTGAGTATCCCCAAGATCATCTTAAGGACGGGTAACTAATTCACCAGGAGGACTCAGTATAGTATCGCATTCTTGATTGCCACTTACAGTGCAAGGATACTAAAAACAATCAGCAAAGGGAAAGGTGCATGCGGCAAAGACCTGCGGAAACAAGTCACAGCTTCCAAGGGTCATCTCTTGTTGGCGTCACACAGGACATTCTTACTTGGCCCAGCAATAAGTTGTGACAAAATGTTGTCAATCATGAAAGCTTCTAAGACTCATCACCCTGGACTGCTCTGGTCATGTAAACACTTTCTGCCTAGTAGGTACCAACATTCTACACCCCTAGGAGGCATTTAGCATAAGCCACACTGTTCGTACAGACAGTTTGGGCCCAATGAGCTGTTCTTATCAATTCTGGGAATGGTGGAACCCCTCCCAAAATCTAAGTTCCCAGAAATGAGCCAAATGTAAGCTAGACTTTCTAAGAATCTTAGGCCTGTCTTGTTAACTTATTTCTGCACAAATAGAAAATTTAAAACTTTCTGCAAAGCAAAATCAGAACCCAGTTTTTTTCACTCATGGTTTTTACTAAATGTTTTTTAAAAGCATTACTACCAAATTTTCACAAACTCTTTACAAAAAGAAAACGAGTGAACACATACTGACTCTTTATATAAGGTCGTTATTACTCTGATACCAAAACTAGAAAAACACGTCACAAAAACAGAAAACTACCAACTCACTCTCCAGTTAGTTTATATGTAACAATTCCCCCCAAATACAGTTGTCTTACTAGTCACAGAAGTTATGTACTACAAAGTCAATGAGAATACTGACTTAGTAAATATTGGACCATTGCTCATTAGAGAAATATAGGGTTAGGTTCTTGAGAACCTCTGGTCATAACATTTGCATCGACTAATCAATAACAGCTTTGTTTTATGTGTGTTTCTGTTTAAAGACACCTTATTTCATATACAAGCATTTTCTGGAAAAAGTCCAGCCATTATCAATATAACAAGAATGGTTACATGACTGGATACTTTCCAGACAAACCTTCGTATATCAGTGATTTGTTAACACTGAACTTGAGGCGAATGACACTATAACTCATGTCTGAACAAAGCTTATCTAACAAACATATTTTCTATACAACACACATCACAGGCTTCTTGCACTTAAAAACACTAGATAGGACTTCAGAATTCGTGCCAAGGGCCATTTTAAACACCAAAATTGTCAACAAAAGATGAAAAATGTGACGTTATATAGATCACAAAAAGACCCTTGTTTACAGTATGAGAGTTGACACAAGAGAAAAGAATATATATTCTTTCAAATTTAGTTGGAAATGTGTACATTAAGTACCTCAGTTTTTTCACTGTTCTGTGCATGTTCACAGTAGACCACAAAGTGCCACAGATATTGACTTGGGAATTTCAAGTACATTTTAGTTAGTAGCTAAATTCACAAATATGGAAACTTCAAATAACGAGGATTGATTGCATAGCAAACAGATTCTGGCAACAGAGAAAAAGGATTATACAACATGACCAAGTGGGATTCTTCTCAGGAATGAAAGTTGGTTTATAATCCAAAAATCAATTAACCTAATTCACTGTATCAATAGAATAGAGGCCAAAAAGTATATGATCATCAATAGCTTTAGAAATATTATTTGACAAACCCCAATATTCATTCATGATAAAAAAATTCAACACACTGAAAATAGAAGGAAGCTTCCTCAAGCTGATAAAAGGCACCTGTAAAAAGCTAACATTATACTTAGTGGTAAAATACTGAATGACTCCTCCTAAGGTCAGCAAAAAAAAAAAAAAAGTACATCCTCTCTTACTACGTTTATTCAACATCATACTGGAGTTTCTAGCCAAGTCAATTAGGCAAGAAAATGAAAGAAGAGGCATCCAGATTGGAAAGAAGGAAGTAAGATTAACTCGTTTTACAGATTATAATCTTGTATATAGAAAATCTTTAAAAATCAAAGAAAAAAAATTACTGGAATTAATAATTCAGTATTCTCAGTGACTTTACAGTACAGCATATTTGCAGAGTTCAAATCAATATACAAAAATCAATATACTAGCAATGAGTTATCTATAAGTAAAATTAATAAAAATAATATCATTTATTATAGCATCAAAAAAATACTATACTTAGGAATAAAATTTTAAACTAGAGGCAAAACTTATCTGCTGAAAACTATAAAACATTGTTGAAAGAAACTAAAGAACATCTAAATAAAATCATAGATGTCCTGAGTTTATGGATTGGAAGACTAAATATTGATAAAATAGTCATACTCCCCAAATTAATCTACAAATTCAATACAATCTGTCTAAAAATCCCCAAAGAATTCTTTTTAGAAATTGACAAGTCGATTTTAAAATTTATATAAAAATTCATGGTACCCCAAATAGGCAATGTTTTTCAAAAGAAGAACAAAGTTGGGTGACTTACACTTCGTGATTTCAGCACTTACTATAAAGCTACAAGTTATCAAGATTGTGTGGTAATGGAATAAAGATCAATAAAATAAAAATGAGATTCCAGAAATAAGCTCTGACATTAACAATTTATTAATTTTAGACGAAGGTACCATGACAATTCAATTGTAAAATAATTTGGTAAATGGTGTTGGAATAACTAGACATCAACACACAAAATAATAAAGCTGAACCATTTCATCACACCGATACACAAAAGTTGGCTCAAAATATATCATAAACCTTAAGGTAAGAATTAAAACTAAAAAATCTTAAAAGAAAATATAAGAATAATTGTGAACTTGGGTAAGACAAAGACTTCCCTTTTTTTTTAAAGATTAATTTATTGTTTTGACAGAGAGAGAGAAAGAGACAGAGACAGACAGACAGAAATTGAAGGGGCAGGGCCAAGAGCAGTCTCCAAAGTTGTATGTCATTAGTTTTTGGCATAGTTTCATTCCACACAGGTGGGCGTGGGGCTGCACTGGGCAGGGACTGGCCAGGGCCCTCCTGCATGGGAAGTACGCCCCTGTGAGCTGGGGGACTCCCACATGGAAAGCTCACCCCGGCAGGAACTGTACCGGGGCCACCCACATGGGAAGCACATACCAGTTCAGCAGATGAGTTCGCACAGACCAGGGTCAGAACTCGATCCTCCAACCCCGGGGCGGCAAGGCCAGCGCTCAACACTATGAGCTCTATCGGCACCCCCAAGACAAAGCCTTCCTAGATATGAGATTAAAGCAAAAATAAGAAGAGGAAAAAATAGATAACTAGACTTCATAAAAATTAAAAACTTTTGTATTTCAAATGATATCATCCAGAAAATAAAAAGGCAAGTCACAGAACAGGAAGACATATTTACATATATCTGATAAGAGATTTGTATTCAGGATATATAAAGAAATTTGTAAGTCAATAGTTAAAAGGTAAATAATTTCAAAATGGGCAAAGGATCTGAATAGATATTTTTGCAAAGAAGATATACAAATAACCTATAAACAATAAAAGTTGTTCAACATCATTAGTCGTCAGGGAGATGCAAATCAAGGCCACAATAAAATATCACTTTACACAGATTAGGATAGCTAAAATGAAACAGGTAGATCACAACAAATGTTGACGAGGGTATGAAATATTGAAACCCTCCTACACTGCTGGTTGGAGTGTATAATGATGCATCTCATCTAACTTTGGGAAACAAGCTGGTAATTTCTTAACATATTCCTCTAAACATAGAGTTACCATATGACTTAGCATTTCAACCCCTCGGTATATACAAAGATAAATAAAAACAGGTCCATGCAAAAATGTGTACACAAATGTCTATAACATTGTAAACATCCAATTATGCGCTATAGCCAAAAAGTGGAAACAATCCAAATGTCTATCAACTGAGGAGTAAATAACATTGTAACCATCCAATTATGCGTTATAGCCAAAAAGTGGAAACAATCCAAATGTCTATCAACTGAGGAGTAAATAAATGAAGTTGGCATATGCACACAATGGAATATTATTTGGCAATGAAAATGAATGAGATATTGATTCATGCTACAAGGTGGATGAACATTATAAACATTATGCTAAATGGATAAAGTCAACCCCAGAAGAACATGTATTGTATGATCCCATTTGTGTGAAATGTCCAGTATACACAAATCTATAGAGACAGACAGGTCACCTCTTGCTTAGGTCCGTGGTGTTGGAGAGAAATGAGGAGTTACTGCTAACAGGTTTCATTCTTTTCTTTCTTTTTTTTTTAAAGGGGTGATAATATATTCCATAATTAATATTAGTAATGGTTGTGAAACTTTGAATATGCTAAAAAACATTAAATTGTACACTTTAAACATGGTGAGTGTACAAAATACGATTTATGTCTTGCAAAAGCTTTTACACATATTATAAAGCCAGGTACTTTTTTTTACATCCATTGAGGTCAAAGTGTTACAATACCTGTGCAAGCACGTATTTCAATGCCATCTCTTAGTGCATACTCTAATCACATAGATTACTACAAGTAATCTACTACAAAAACTGTTTCCAGCTTTGATGAGCCATCTGTTGCAACATTAATTTCATTAAAATACTACTTTCATTAAATCATTCCCTTCTTCCATATCGATAATTCTCTAATCTCTTCAGTCAGCTTTTTAAGGTCCATAATCAACTGGCCTATGTGATGGACTATTAAGCAGAAGAACAGCCTTTCAAAGATGCCCTCATCCTAATTCTCAAGACCTTTAAATATGTCACTTGACATGACAAAAGAGACTGTGCAGATGTGATTAAAGTTCTTCAGACCAGGAGGTCATCCAGGATTATCCAGTTGGGCCCAACAAAATCACAAGCATCCTTCTAAGTGAAGGGGGAGAATAGGAGAATTAGAATCAGAGAAAAGTTGTGACTAAGAATAAGCAGAGGTCAGAGTGATATGGGCCACCATCTAAGGAATGTTGGCAGCATACAGAAGCTAGAAGAGGAAAGAAAACAGATTGCCTCCTACAAGCTTCAGAGGAATGCAGCCTTGCTGACCCATTTTTCACTCTGACATCCAGAGCTGTATGAAAATAAATCCATGTTGTATTAAGCCGTTAAGTTCATGGCAATCTGTTAAAACTGTGATAGGGAACCAATATACCCATGCTGCCCTCTTTCTCCAATTCGCTGCTCTTTTCATATTTCTTAATTGAATAGTCCTTGCATCTGGAAGTTCCCTTCTTTTCCTTACTGCCAACACAGCAAGGCCTACCTGAATACTAATATACTCAATGTGCGTTACCCAGGGCCGACCATCTAATTTTGTTGTTTGCAAAGGCACTTAAGACGTTGAAGAAAAACAGTAGTGTGCTAATGAACCAACTCAAATTAAAAAACACAAAACAAATAAACAAAAAAACCCTGGTCTATACTGTTTTCTGATTAAATACCCTCAACAAGGCTGATTTCAATCATCATGTTACATACCTTAAATTTATGCAATGTCATGTGTTAATTATATCTTCATAAAGCTAAGGAGAAAAAGACAGTCAAAGCTACCAGTGGTGAGCCCACAGGCTTACACAATCCTTGAATATTTAAAAATGTTTTTTGAGAGCTAGTTCAAGCATCTATCTCAAATCCAGCCTGTTCTTTCCTCAGTTTTTCTTTCCTTCCAATCAATGTAAATGTGTCCTCAAGAAATATGACTTTTTCTCTTTTTTCTTTTTTGCTATATACCTAATGGTATTTAATAAACATTTCTGAGTCTTTGAATTTAACCATTTTATAAGTGAACATTAAGTTATCAGTGGGTGATCTTCCAACCATTCGTTTTTATTGATGTATCTGAAAACATCTACTCTACTTTACAGGGGATATTGTCCCCAAATCTCACTCATTACCTTGTCTTGCAATAATGGAGGAGGGCTCCAGGACAACCTGAGGCTAGAATGTTCCCTCTCTAAAACTTAAACAATAGATTGTCCCTAAAATGTCCCCAGACTTCTGCTTTTAGATAATTATACTGAAACTTGTGATTCAGGCTAGCTAATTGTAATCATTGTGGCCCAGCATTCTTTTCAGTCTCTGGGGTTGATAATGTTATCAAGAATGACTGCAGGCTCCTTGAGCTTAATGGACTCCCCCAGAACCATCACATAACCCAGGTAGCCCCAGAAAGAATACGGAAATTTCCCTTTAAATACCTGTTACTGGACTGGAAATGTAAGGCAGCATTTGAGGGTGGAAAGCCGCTGCCTTCTCAGCTCATGGGTGCTCTGAAATAAACGCTCATTCCATCATAACCCAACTCCTGTGTCGTTCTATTGGCTGAACTGCACAGGCAGCTGGAGCCCGGACTCGGTTGCCCTCTGGTAACAATAACTTTTTACACAGTTGTAGAAATGTTTGTAGTCAATAATAAAAACATTTAGCAATCATGAAGTTAAAAAGTTTAAAACTTGAGGTTAAAAGTGCCAATCTCAAAATTCTGAGATGCATGAAAATACCCTTGTCCTTTCTCATCATGGAGAGGCTATTGGGGGTCTGTAGCTGGGCAGAGCCTTGGAACCTCCCACTGTAGGCTCTGATTCTGGCCCAGTGCCTTCTTTGTTAAGTCCCTCACTACTTTGATTTATGCTCATCACTCAACAAATACTTACAGACGCTCACAGCTGAAAATAGGACGCAGATATATTTTGAGGTGACACTTGGGCACCTACTTTGCTTGCCCACACCCATTCCTCACCCCCATTCTATTAGGTTTTTATGGCAGAGGAGAGAAAGCAAGGGAAAGAGAGTGAGAAAGTAAGACAGAAACAGAATGAATAATGATCAATAAAAAATCTTAAGAACAGTTATCTCTCAGTTGTAGGACTTGAGGCAATGTTTTCTTTCTTTTTTACGTTTTTCTGAAGTTTAAGTTTTAAAGAGAGCAATTTTTATTTTTTAATGAATAGAATTTTTTAAAAGAGCTTTAGGTTTGCAGAAAAGCTGAACAAAAAGTATAGAATTCTAGTACATACCTCTCCTCTCTCACACAGCTTTCCCTACTATTAAAATCTTTCATTAGTGTAGTACATTTCTTAAAATTGATGAGCCAATTATGATACATTATTATTTAACTAAGGTCCAGAGTTTACATTAGTTTCACTATTCATGTCATAATTTCTGGGGTTTTGACAAATGTATAATGACATGAATTCACCATTACACTATCCTACAGAATAGTTTCACTTCCCTAAAAATTATAAATAAATTCTGAAACATAAATAATTATCACATATAGAGAGAGGGTTTACTATAAGGGTAGTAGACAATTTTAGTCCAACTTACTGGAGTCTAGTCCTGTCTCTCTTACAGGGATATGTTTTCCTTTTGCAGAGAAAAAAAAAAATGTTCTCTGTAAGTTGTTTTTTTCTTGGCTTATCATTTAGAATGGAACTCTGGCTTTATTTTTGTGCTATCATTTGTTTTTTCCAAGTTCCATGGTATTGTCAACTCAGACATTATGGAAAACTGGTTAATCGAGTTCAGGGAGCTGTTTATAATTGGTAAATCCAGCACAATAAGACAAAGCCCTACAATGCCTGAGATCTTCTTGATAATGATGCCCACACACATTGATAGACTTTCTGTAGGCCTTAGAAAAGAATGGAAGCCCAATGAAAGTACCATTTGTCACTACAGTTACATTAAATGCATAGCACTGGAGAAACAATTGATTCATGGCTGAAGAAATGCTGATACATAAGATCGCTGAAATCTCTCTTTATTTGTCCATTTATTAGATCAATTTAGAGGAAAAAGAAATATAGTTTCTTCTACTGACATTTATATATCTTATATATTTTTGTTACCTGTATTTGAAAACTATGTTTAGAATGTTATTATTTGTGACATTGTCTTTCTGCAAAATATTAGAATAAAGATCACTTACCTTTAGAAAAATGTTAACTTTTTTTTGCTCTTTTGTTAAAAACTGGTGATTTTAAAGTTTTTCTATATTCTTAGAATAATTTCCCACAGTTTTAGATTTCATGAACTAGAATTTGACATATGTCTATTTTTTATCAATTTTGATATAATCCTTTAGATTTTTTTTTTCTTTTTGCATTGCAGATGATTTAAGACATTCAAGAAAAACAAATTGTGGACTGACTCATGTAGGGACTGTACATGGTAGTAAGCATTAAGAGGAGTAAAAGAAAAATGAATACATTTATAATAAAAATAAATACATGCCATAATTCAGGCAGATTATCCAATTAAAGCATGTTAATATCTGCCTCAAAAGTAAATTTCTCACTTTAAGTACTAAAAATTTGCAAGCTACAATGTGTTGAAAATAGGGTACGTTTTGTAAAACTAGTACAATTTTCGAAGTGCACTGCAAATCAAATGGAAAAAGCAATTGGAGCATGAGTGCCTAATCAATTAAACAAGAGACAAAAACATACAATTACTTATAAGAATTATTAGGATGCCCTATCATAAGAATATTTTTTAATCTGATAACTGTAAGCCTACTACTACGTGACGCATCATACAGTAGTAATAATAACTTGTTAGTAGAGACTTTGTCTAAAAGGAAGAATGAGTGAATTCATTGAGGTTTTCATAAAAGAAAAAAGAGAAATTAGGATCAGATAAAGGACTACACCAATTTGCCTATAAATCTGAACTGAAAAAATACTGTCTTGACCATGAACTTTTGAAATATCACTAGCACTTTTTATGTCCCTTTCAGCTAAGATGACTTTCAATATCAGCTGTATCCCAGTGTTTTCCAGAGCTATAATGAAACTCAGAATTATCTCCTGAACTACAGGCACCTCTGGCCAGTTGCCTATAAGACATTTCTCATCAGACCCCAGTGGGACTCCACATTCAGTGCAATCCAAGCCAATCTTTCTATCTCTTCGCTCTTCTGACTTTGACCTAGATTTTCTTCTCTCTGCATTCTCTTTCTTGGGGTGACACTCAAGCATTGACCTATTTGTGTTCTTCCTTTTCCTTCGTGCCTCTATCTACCTTGTCATGAAATTCTGACAATTCTGCTTTTAATGCATGTAACAGTTCATATCCTGTTGGCCACTGCCTTCTAGCTCAGCTACCTGCTTCTCAGCCTGGCCTTCATTTCATTACGTATTCCTCCTTATGCTACTTCCTCACAGGTAATCTTTCATGCCTATTCTTAAAAACCCTTTAATGTCTTCTCCTCCTATGAGTTGATGAAGACGGCACTCTTTGAACAAATAGCTACTTGTAATTGGGTCCAACAGCTTATCTCTCTTGAAGGCTCTCTTGGAACTCTATGCACCTTCCATAATCAGCTGCTTGCCTTTGCCCAGGTATTTTACATTTGGTAATACCTCTGAGGTTTTCAGTAGGTACTTTTCCTTTTCTAGGAGGTTCTTTTACTTCTTTTCTGACTGATGAACCTGTAGCCATCAAACAAGTCTCAGCCACAACTTCCTTTGGGAACACCTTCCTAACCATTCCAATCGGAGCTGATCTTTATGAATGCACAGCTATGAAGCCCTGACCACACTGGGTGGTAATTGCTTGTTCACCACAAGCTAGAGAGGTTGTCTTCTCCCCTCCCCACTCCCCAGTGTCCCCTGATGCCACAACGGTTCTAGCATGAAACTAGGGTCTAAAAATTATTTATTGAAGGAATAAAATGTGTGTCAGAGCCAAATTTTGAAGGTCTTTAAATATCACATTAAGGAGTTTTATGCTATAGCTATAGCTCTGAGACATAGATGGGATGGAATCAAATCTGTGTTAGAGAGAAAACTTTGGGTAGAGTAAAAGGTGGGCTAAAGATGAGGTCATTTTTTGTAAGGTAGGAAGAAATGTCTGGAGATACAATTATGGATTTATTGGGGTATTAGATTGAAGAACAGGGATATAATTCATGTAATGTTTCATGTCAGGGCTGAATTACATTCAGAATATATAGCAAGAAAAAAAAAGAATTCTTAATCTGCTTTATACCCAAAACATATCCTACCCAGTAATGCAATTCTGATCATAGATATTAGGTAAGAAAGCACGATTACCACACTTAATATTAATTAAACAGATAAGAGACTTAAGCATTATTCCAAAAATATTTCTAGTTTCTTATACCATTCTAATATGTCTGGGTCAAACATAAAATTATAGAAATCAACTTATAATTAGGTATATTTAAACTCTTGGAGCAATATGTCCCACAGTTTATTAGACACTATATATGGAAATTTTCTTAAATTCTTCTTAGGCCTTTATGGTAGTAACATGAAATTCTAAGAGTTGGTGAAAGTGTTCATGAAGATAAATATTAATATTAAAAAAATAGCTTTTCCTCTAAATTAGTATAAGCAGAACACCAAATTTTCAATATTTAATTACTACATCAATGCCCAGTATTTCTGTCAAAATTTCTTTGAACATCATCTCAAATTTTTCCAGATATGAGTTGTAAGAATTTAATCTAAGGTCTGCTATAAAGATGAAATGAAAACAAATTTCAGATAATTGCATGGTGTTTTCCAACATTTAATAACACAACCAAATTAAGATGATCCTGTGCTATTTTATAGAATTCAAACTTCTGAAATACTAAAGCCAACAATATGACACACACTTCATTTAGGAAATGGATGGAACCACAGTGAAAGTTGAACAGAGTCAATACAAATTTTTGCTGCCTTACATTGTCCAAGTTATCTGTCAGAACATATTTAAAATCCATAAGATTTTTTTCCCTGTGAAGTAAGTCTAATTAGATATGTCAAATCTACCTTATACATTTAAGAGAAAAGAATGAAAAACTTCAATTCCTAATCTTCAGGATGGAATTATTATTATTACTATTATCTTCATTTAAGAGAAAA
Source organism: Craseonycteris thonglongyai (assembly GCA_004027555.1). Classification (NCBI taxonomy): domain Eukaryota; kingdom Metazoa; phylum Chordata; class Mammalia; order Chiroptera; family Craseonycteridae; genus Craseonycteris; species Craseonycteris thonglongyai. The sequence goes on from PVKE010004745.1 coordinate 25,676, forward strand.
ATAGATTGTGGTGAGTAAGGAAAGGTTAAGATAACACATTAAAAATAAAATATGGCCAAAAAAAATAATTTTCCTAAATTACATAACTATGAGTGAATACACTAAGACTAGGGTTACTGTATTTCAAGGGGTCAGCCCTGAATCTATTTTACTCCATGGAATGTTGTTTATGACAATCAATATTGCCACTCACTTCTGATGATCTTTTGTGTCCTCTGTGCCTCACATTAAATGCGTCAACATGTTTGATTTTTAATTTAGCCTTGTTAAAGTAATTTAGTTCAACCTTCACTGAGGAAATGCTGTTATTTGCAATGACAGTGAATGCTATTTGGCCTCTTAGGGCAAATGGGACTGTCAGCCTGATTGTCAAGTTTTGAATTGACATAGTCAAGGAGTTGGTTAAGAAAGAGAACAGTGGGTTCCAGCTTTTAATGACGTTGAGTGGTATAGGAGGAGAGACTCGTGGCTTTTTTAGTTGGCTTTTTTTTTTTTAATTCATCATCTATTTTTGATTCCATAAAACTTTTCATTCTTCTCATCATTTAGGTTTGAAATCTCAGTCATTTTTTATTCTTCTATTTTCAATCACCCATCCCAAATCATGTCAATCTGTACTTTATATCCAATCCAAAGGCCCTCAGCCTAATTCAAGTGTTTTGTCAATTTACAACTGTGTAGTTTCAATAACACAATTGATCCTCAACTTTAGTTTCTGGGTGAGAAAAACCACCAAAGAGATAACTACCATGTTCATTTTTTAAGTCTCATTTCTAATTACATTTCCCTCCAAATTTTTAGTATACGAGTAAGACATGACCTACAAACTGATGTCCAAAATACTTTGCCTAGTACTATTCTTTTTCATAATTTCCTCAAGCTTTATAGTCTTTCTTATATAAGCTATCAACATTCCCTTTGCCCAGACAAACCTCTCTCTTCCTCCACTCTCTCTCTGTACCCAGAATGCTCTCTCTATTCATTCTCGCATTGCTTCTATTCATTCTCGCATTGCTCCCATCCATCCTCAGGATCCAGCTCCAAGATCATTTCTCCACTCTGACTTCCCCAGACCAGTTCACTCTGGTTAAAACCCAATAGTAGTTTGGTTTCTCTACCATTAGTTTGGCCCTTATGTTGGTATATATTTCCTTGAATATTAAATTTTGTCTTGAGCCATTTAATAGTAGGACTTTACTTCCTCTGAACTTATGTTCATTTAAGGAGGTGGGACTTATTGACTATATCTATCATTATTTACACTGGCTATTGATAATATAGGATGCATAGAAAAAAATAATTTCTTATGCTAGAAAAATCAATCCATATTTTTAGTAACTGAAAGAACAGATGTATATGTATGTGTATATACTGTGCTATAAGGGTAATTGAAATTCAACAACTTCAGGAGTGTATCAATACCGTTAAACTTTAAAAGTTGGATATTATCTATTTAGTTGTATATTGTCTGTCTACTACTGCTCTAAAATATAAACACCACAAGAGTAAAGATCTCAGCTGTCTCGCCTACCACTGTGCTTTTAGTCTGGAATCTAGTAAAGTAAGCATTCAATAAATATCTGTTGATTGAAGGACTGTAACTCCGGTACCTAGCAAAGTGCATGGTGTTTAGTAAATAATCAATACATAGTAATTAAATGAATAAAATAATAAATGACACACATGAAAGACTAGCATAGTAAGACCAATATTAGGACCATGTGTGAATATTTTGCTATCCGTTTAGACATGCCTTAACACTATTATTGTTATAGAATTTGAAGGTAAATTTGACTCAAGGATCTCCTTAGGGAACAAAGACTCGAACACTATTGGGGCCAGTGAGGTCACCTCAGCAAACCCTCCTCTGGCTAAGGTTTACCTAGTGAGCTAAATTAAAAGAGAGGAAAAGGAGGGGAGGGGAAGAGAATAGTCTTCAGTCTTCAATGTAGGAGATTCAGAGAACAAGTCAGCAGGTAGGACCTGTTACATAAGTTGGAAGTGGGATGAGAGGCTGAGTTAAAAGTGAAAATGCAGGGTCCTTTGTGAAAAGATTAGGATTACAGTGCCATTGATAGTCATAAAATATAAAACTTGTTCCTTTCTCTGCTCTCTCTCCCTTGACCTGTCAGGGTGCATTTCATGTTCTATTTAAGGTAGCACTCACTTGCCATGGGAATACTCAGCCTGGGAAGTGCAGGCCCTACTAGGCACCCCAGCCACGTGGCCCACCACTGCAGGACCCCTGACAGACGTGTGGGGTCTGGAGACACAGGGATGTCCACCTCCCCTGCCTGCCACTACTGCTTAGCTCACAATGGACCCACGGGCAACTTCCTCTAGAGACTAGAGTCTTCATGACTATACAACCTGGGTTGCTGGACCCAGGACCCAAGAGGGTGACAGGATCACCACTGCTGTCATCAGCCAGCAGGGATGCTGCTGCCAGTTCCTTTCCTGAAGCATCACTGAACGTGCACTCCTGACCTTCAGTCACCGCAGATCATGCAAAAGTCAAAGGGAAAATAGGGAAACCAGTCCTATCTCTAGGTGGCCACCCCAGCAGAGAGCATCAGCAGTCATGGAAAAGGGACACTGCCAGAACCCAGGGCACCAAGAAACAGGGCAGGGAGCTGGTGGCTGGCCAAGAACCCATTCCAAGGAGGGCACTGTGTGGGGGCCAGGCTTCACTCTCACACATACACTCGATGGTCCCATTGAACTTCGTACAAGCTAGGAATCCATAAAAGTTCTTCAGAATTTCAAGACTGAAGGGAAGAGGACTAAATCCCAGGAGAGGGGTCCTTCTAAATATGTGTGACTACGGGGGCTGCAGGCCTATGAAGCGTGCTTGAGAGCATATGTTCAGAGAAACATAAAACAAGTGGACTAGGTCTCCTGACAGCACAGTGAGGAGTGAAGCACAGGGATTCATTCTGGTGAGGTGAGTAGCCCACATCACCAAAACAAGTTCAACCACACTATTTTATCTCCCTGTAGACATACAGCATGAGGTGCTGTGGCTTCTGCTGTGATTTCTCTTGCTGATGGACTTCCTGTAGTTTCTATAACTCAGTGATACAAAGAAGAGGAGGAGCTGGAAAAATAGCCACGCATTTGGTTCAGAGATTTAAAACAAAAATAACGAAGAAAATTGGAGAGCTGAGAGTCTTCATTGGGAAAGGTTATACTGAATTGAATCATGGGTTTCTGGCTTTCCAAAAGACGCCATGTTTTATCCAGATTCATAGAACGACCACAGAAGGTAATGGGATATGAAAGCAGCTTATAAGACAAGACATCTCTAAAACAGGGAAGCATCCTTAACAATTGTTGAGTGCCGTCTGTGTGCTAGAAACTTTATAAACATCGTGTTGATTTTTACATACACGTGATTTAAGGCAGATGTTGTCTTCATTTTTCAGATAAAGGAATAGAGCTCAACAATTACTTTAGGTCAATTATTCTGGTCAAGGGCATATAGCTTGTAAGTGAATGGCAGGAGAGGATGCAGGGCAGAACAAAATCCATTTCATATTTAACAGGCTTTCTTCAATGAGCACATAAAAGTTGAATAGTCAGAAAAGATATATATGAATAAAATGGAGAAAGAATAATAACCACCTATTGCTACTGGGGAAGTTGGGCTTATGAAGAAACAAAGCAGGTAATATTTAAACTCATTCATTAGACTTCTATTATATGATTCATTATTTCTTTCCTCTCAGATCACTGAAGAGAATATTTTGGGGAGAAAATAAATCTCTTTTAGATCAATATAGTTTCAGCTTATATAGTTTATATGTAAAACGAGAGCATCACCCATAGCAGGAATAAAGGCAGAGCTGATTATTATATAGTTTAAGCAAATGTGTTCCACAATATATTTTAACAAACAAAAAGCTTATAATAGAAAATTCTAAAATGCTTTAATTTATAATTTACCAATATTTGTATTTCCCCCCAAGGAAACTGTCTCATTTTTCAATATTCAATTAGCACTCCTTTGACTCCTGAGATTTTCTACCTAAAGTTATTTAGAGATCTTTAGAATGTCTGTGTGTGCATATACATGTGTGCAATATTGGGAAGTTTACTTTTAAAATCCTTGTCAAATTGATACATTAAGAATATTTTTTACATCTAATTTTTTAAAGAAAGTTCATTTTAAAAGCTCCTCCTTGTTTACAAATTTTGAAGAGATGGCAATTGGTTCAATTAAACCAAAATTGTTTAAAGATACATATTATATGAATATAGTATATTTGAGCTGAAGTCTCAAGTCATAAAAATCTATTGAAAAGGCTTTATTAATTTCAAAATACTTAAACATCTATAGTTTGATTAAAATTCCAAATGGAGGATTTTGAAGGACAGATCATTTTCACAAATAAAATCTCATTATCCAAAATTCTGAAGAAAAAAAAAACTGCCTTAAAAATATTTCAAGGTTATTGGGGTAAATGGTTAATAATTTTTACCTGAGGTAAGACATATTTACACATTAAAATAATTCTAAAATAAAAAGTCAAATTTCTATGATTTATGGGACGCCAATTTTAATGTATTTTTATTAACAATGCTGTAGGAGGTTCCATATTCATCAGGTTAGTGAGAAAAATCAAACCGTCATCAATAAACTAGTATTTACCTGAATACCCTTGATTAAGTAAATCTGGGATTGTTTTCCACTCTTGTTACCATTTTGTTAGAATAATTCTAGGAATGGTGTTACCTGGGTTCAATATCAATTCTAAAAGCATTATTTTGATTCATTTCTTAGACATAATAATAAAAAAGGCACATAAAAAGCAAGAGTTGTGTTCATTTAACAGTTATTAACTATAGCCCCTATAATTTAATAGCTAAATAATATTAAATGGTAGTTCTAAATCAACTATCCGTCGTCTCTTACTCAAAGCATGTCACCAGGGCTCCTGCATAAACAGCCACCATGGAAAGGAAATCCCTATGCAGAAATTAAGAAATAAAGTACAGAGAGGATTAACCTCCAGCCACTCTTATTTTTTATCTCTAGCCTGCCTCAATCCAAAGAAAGAATGCCTAACCATTAAAGGTGTTAATTAGACAAAGAGATAGAGGCCTATCACCCTTATGTCAGGCAGAGCAGACTAAATCTTCTAATGGATCCCAACCTGCATGTGTGTGGACACAGGCACGCACACTCACATGCACACACACACACACACACACACACAGTATTCGGCTCCACTGAAATTTCACTGATGATGATCTGAAATGTATATTTGTGAACAATTCTTATTGAAACTGATTTTAAAAATTTAGACGATATTTTCCAAGGCACAGTCATTACCACTACGTATTTCTACCAAAAAGTTTTAACAGTCCATACTGAAATAGAACCATAAGGGGTTGAGAAGAGTAACCAACCTTCATAACAATGAAAATCAGAATTGCTGATTCATACATCTACTTCAATTTAGCCCACTATGAAGTTAGTATCAGATTATATAAAGATTCTTGTGTTTTTCTTTCAGGAGAAACAGAATATGTTAGTCACATATATAAACTGTGACATCAAGATGAATTTGAAGTCTTTTAATGTTAGTTGTCCAAAAGGAAAATTATTGTCCAAGAGAAATTTACTTTTAGTGAGTCATTTTGTCTCTTCAGCTTTTATCATTTAAAAATTTACACAGATCCATGTATATTTTACACACATATTAATATAGCATATACGTGCTTATAATGTTAATGTTTACATGTGCATATGTACATACATATAAATGTATGAATATGTGTATATACATGTCCTTGTATGTATGTGTGATGTGTGTATGAGTCTGTGTTTATATATACACACACATATACACACATATTTAAGGTTCTATTACATAAAGATGTTCTCTATTTTCTCTTCTCTCCCTCTCTCTCTCTGTCACTCAAATGTTAAATATTTTCCTTTCACCATACTTTAAAGATGATATGGAAGATGATAAGGCTAGAAATAAAATGGAGTTCTATGAAATACAGCACTTAATCACAGCACATTTTTAGGCAGCTGCTCAAAGAAACATTGAAAACATGACTTTGAAGGAACCCTTTGAGCACAAAGTAGGAGCAAATAAAACCCAAACAATCATTTTATATAAAGATGCTATAGACACGTGTATATACATATGTGTGTGTGTGTGTGCATGTACTGCTCCCTTAGAAGGAAGTCGTCACATTATGAACTCCTGGCTCACCTTGGAGATGCCTCCTATTCATCAAACCCCAGAAGCCAGAAGAACTTCAGCCTCGTTTTCAGCAGAATGTGGACAATGCAGTGACAATGCTGTCCCAACGGGTCGCAGGCCATGTGCCGTTCACAGGTGTCTCTGATTCTGAGTATACACAGGACAGCCGTGTCTTTAACTGATGAGGCGTGCCCCTGTTCCACGCTTGGCTGGTTGATCCAGAGTTCTGATGACGTGAGTGGGGTTGGGGAAACGAAGTGCAACCAGCTGGTAGAGTAGGGCACCTGCAAGCACTCCAAGCTGGTGACAGAAGGTCTGATCACCGAGCAGTTCCAGGAGGCCACTGCACACAGCGGACCTAAGAGGGTCTGTGTGAGCCGATGGCAGTTGTTGAGGAGAGTGAATTGAGCATCTTTTTCTGAAACAATGTTAGCCCTGGGACTAAGCACAAGAGTCCGTTGTACCTACTGGTCACCAACAAGAGCTTCCTACAGAAGGAGCAAGCGTTGTGGGAGCGCCTGAACTACGGGGGTGAAGACAACTGCTTCTGTGACTGTCTTCCACCCACATCATTCCCTGGACTGGGGTCCTGAAGCAGAAGGTGGGGGCACGCCCCCAGAAAAGCAGGGTGTGGACAGACCAGGGCTGCTGAGCGCTGTGTAGCTGTAGCAGCAGCGGCCACAAGGCACGTTGGGTCTTAGAAGTTGGAGCGGACCCAGCAACTTCAGCAAGAGGAGCACCACCACCACCAAACAGTGCAGCCTGCACCACCGTGGGCCCCACCACCTCAGGGGGAGGAGCAACGTCAGAATAGCCAGCCTGGCCGCATCCACAAAGGCCAAAGCAAGGGTCAGGCACCCCCCGTGCTAAGCTGCCCTGCCTCTGCGGGGAGAGGTTGTGGTTATTTTGCTTGCTTTTCCCGTCCAGCCCCCGAGACACGCAGGGTAACTAACACTCAGGCTGTTGGGGATCGGAGCAGGCAGTAAAGGGTCAGATTGAGGACATCCTTGCTCTGGCACGCGGCTGCCTTCTCTGTCTCCCAACCATCCAGGGCAACATCGGGTTTGGTGGGGTGAGGATTTCTGATTCCCACCTTCTTTCCCCAAGAATAGTCACACTAGTACACAGACTTCATGGTGAGGAACCTTCTAGAATGCTCTCCCCTACTTCCCACCCTTGACTGGCTGAGTCCTCCTGGCTACAGCAGGCCTGTCTCTGTTTCGGGGTTTGATTTAGGTTTCTATCTCTATTATTTGCAATGTTCTCCTATGGGTTTAAGCTAAAGCTTCTTTTCTGATGAGGTAAAAAATGCTGTATCTCAGATAGAACGAATTCATGTATAATATTATAAATTACAATAACTAGTTTATTCATTAATATTGTTTGCTGATAAAATTTAATAAACTTAAGGCTTCTGATTTATGATTATTAAAGGTTTTCCCTTTTTTGGTTAACTTTTACTACATATCAGCTTTTTCTAGAAGTTACCAAAATTAGTTATTTGACACAGGCAAATTGATTCAACAACTTAATTTCTAATTCTTCATCTTTTTTCCATATAACATTAAATAATAGTAGTTATTGAGCTCTGTGTAATAATTAGTTTATTATAAATGGTAATTATAACTTGACAATTTACTCTTTCTCATCACGAGATGGTCAGAATAATATTAAATCATATCAAATATTTAGAAAAACAGCAACAAAATACAGCACAGATATAGTCATTTTTTTCAATAGATTTAAGTATTTTAAATATTTGGTTTATTGATTATATGTTTGTTTCTGCTACAAATGTAATCTTTTGAAATAATTATTTTTACTGATATTGTATGACTTGGGTTTTAAGAAGCTGAAAGGAAGCACAGAGAATATCAGATACGTCACCCATGCCCCAAAGAATACGTACAACCATGGGAAAATCATTTAACCCATGAAGGTAATAAAAATGCAGTAGTCTTTTATTATTTCCAATCACTGTTCTTGCATACTACCCCACAGAGAATTGTTCAATAATTATGAAAAGTCAACATTTCCTAGATAGATTTTAAAGGAAAGAAGTACTTAATCTAGAGATAATTATTATGATAGGAATGCAAAATAAGTTTGAATGGATTCATTATAAACACTCCAAAATCACAGCCTATAAGAGATATGCTAACGGAATTTCTCAAACTACTAGTAAATATCTGAAAGTACCAGGAAATTACAGTGTAAAAATTGATAGTACCCATCCCATGTTGAACGTAACTGGGGAGAACACTTTTGTTCACTGCAAATTGTAAATTTGAACCACATACGTCTAGAGAAAAAAGCCTTAAATATAATTGACCCTTTAGCTCAGGACTTTATGTCTAGAAATTTATTTGCAGTTATAATTATACATATGGTTAAAGATGTACATTAACATTTAGGAGGCTTGGATGTACACCAAAGTGCTATTTATAATAGCAAAAGTACAGAAACAAACCAGATATTCAATAATAGGGGTGATAAATAAATTATGACATATGCATATAAATAAACATAGTCAACTATTTGTAATTATACTGTATAAATGTCTCATGAAATATAAATATCCCAGGAAAATTACTATAATATATAAATCAGTGGAAAAATAAATTGTAAGATTATATGACCCATGTGATCCTATTTTTGTTTATGTAAACTTACATACACATATTTAGCACAAGACTATTACGAGTAGTAATTACTTTGTGGTGAAATTTTGATCTCCTATGGCTATTTGAATCTCCCTTCTGTTTATTTGTATTTCTAAATTTCTATAACCCCCAGTTAATAAAATACTAACAATGACAGTAAGATCTAATGCTTATTGAGTGCATACTACATCAAGGGTTGAGTGACCACATTTAATCCTCACAGCATCTCAAGGCAATAAATCTTTTCTATAGATGAGGAAACTGAGTCATGGACAAATGCAGCAGTTCAGTCACAATTACCCAGCCAATCAATAGTAGAACTGAAATTCTAACTAATTTTGTATGATTCTAGAGTCCAAGGTCTTAACCATCAATCTTGTTTCCTCCCATATTACTGGCACACACACAAAAAAAATGCTAGCTACAAAATTAGAAATAGCAGATGCCAGTATAATGATATATGCTAGATGACTGTGCTAAATAAAAAGCACAAGAAAATATGATTTGAATACTAATTCAATTAATTATATTGAAAATACTTTTTAAGATGCTTTAGATTACTTCCCTTATTTGAATTCAAGTAATCAAAAGATTTTTATCTCATTATCTTTATTTTTTTGCTCTCATAGCATAGTGTGGTACCCTCAGCAAGTGACCAATGAATTAGAATTGTTATAGCTAAAAAATAATTATCATGAATTTGATAAAGTCCTTAAGTCACCAGCTTATGCACTTACACCATCAGGTCAACATTGGGTGCAGAAATCAGTCCATCGTTTCAATAACATTAAAGACCTCGATGAGAAGAATCTTTGTACTGTGTATATTTAGTATGCATTATCTCTGCACCAATGGTGGGCCCTGCAGAAACACAGACACCCAGATTCTGCTGACTCTTATTGTGGACAGATGCTCTAACCTACCACGGCGCTTATCACTGGCACCGAATGGAACGAGGAGATTTCTTCACATTTGAATTCACTTTCTCACCCTGAGCTTTTTGACTACTTTAAGGGCTCATACTCAGTCAGGCCTTCAAGCCAGTGATCTGACATTTTTTGAAACAATAAAGTAGAGCACGCTCTTTCCCTTTAATATGCTTATTCAAACCCAAGAGAAATGTGCTTGCATTTCTCTTCTCCTTTTTATCTGTCTTTGACTCTTGTACTCAATCTTGACATTACAAATGAAAATAAAAACCAATTGTAAAGTGATAGTAAAGTGTGTGAACATCCTAATTTTTCTAACAAGAAAAGGAAAATCAAATACACAAAGCCTAATGAGTCTCAGACCTATGTTTGGCAATTTATTTTAGTTTGATAATAATACATCGGTAGTATTTTGCTTCATGTATATATAAAATAGACATATATATAGCTCTTTGAGCAACATAGAGAAGATATATATTTAAAGATTTATTGTATTGTTTTTGACAGAGACAGAGAGAGACAGAGAGAAGGGGGAGGGCCCACAGCAGTCTTCGTAGTTATACGTCAGCAGTTTTTGATGCGGTTTTGTTCTACACAGGTAGGCTGGGGTGCGCAGGGTGGGAAACCGGCCAGGGCCCTCCCACATGGGAAGCACACCCCCACAAGCTGGGGGTCAAACCTGGGCCTCCCACATGGGAAGCTTCACCCAATGAGAACAGAACTGGGGGCCTCCCACATGGGAAGAACATCCCAGTTGAGAAGATATTTTTTAAGTCAACACTTATCTGGCATTGTCTGCCCTCACTTAGTAGCCAACTACTTCAGAGAACAGTTCCCATTCATGGCTTTCATTTCCTCATTCCCATTTCTCAACCTGTGCTATTTCAGCTTCTAAATTCACTCTCATGAGGATAGTTCTCAAAAACTCATGGTTTCCAATAGACAGAGTCAATAGTTAGTGGTTATCTGAGGGTTGCGGGGGTGGGGGGGGGAGAGAGATGGGTTGGGGGAGTAGGGAAGGAGAATCAAACACACGATGATGGAAAGTGAGCTGATTCTGGGTGGTGAGCACATAATGCGATGTATAGACGATGTCATGTAGAATTGTACACCTGGAAACAATGTAATTGATATCAATTAATGTCACCCCAATAAATTTAACAAAGAAATTAAAAAAAAGAAATTTAATCATTCTCTTTAATTTTTGTTTTAATGGTCATATGACATTTCTACAGAATAGACCATTGTTGGTAATCATTGCCTTCTTGAAGCACTCAATTTTCCTGGCATCTGGGCAACCAGGTAGGTTTATGTCTTAATTTCTGGCTGCTTCTTCCAAGCCTTCATTTTTAAATTCATTTTCTCCATCTTCCCTTGAATCTAATTGCATTTCATCTATCTCTTTCCTTTTCTTCCCTCCCATGCCTTTCTGTGTTATCTATCATCTATCTATCTACTTAGCTACCTTCCTACCTACTTATTATCTGTTTATCTATCTATCATCTATCTATCTCCATTCTTTCTGGTCAATCTCATCCTCTTTTATGACTCCATTCATCTGTGCATACATGAATAACACCCATACCTATATTTGTAGCCTAAGTTCTACTCACAACATCGAATCCACATATCCATTAACCATATCTTCATGTGGATTTTCCAAATTTAACTATAACTCTACATACTTCAATCTGAACTCATCTTTCTTTTCAAACCCTTGTTTTCTAGCATGTCACTCATTGTGGATTGTTCTACTATTTATCGAGTTACATTAAACAGAAACAGAGAATCATTTTTTACTGTTTGCTCTCCCTCCAAAGGCACTTACTATTTTTTACTAATTCTGGTGAATTATTTCAGACTTCTATAACTTTTCAATGGCATCTAACTTTCTATTTTCTTCTGCAGACATAGTGATGTTTCTAAACATCAAAACTCCGTATGGCATTCTTCTGCTTAACATTCTTCATTAGTTTCACATTGCTACTAGGATAACATCCGTAACTGTCTGTACTATCTATCTATTATGTCTTCCTACTAGGTCTCTGAGCAACTTTTCCATCCTTATCCTCATTTTCCCAAATACCTTTTCCTTGTTCAAATTATATGCTACTCATTTATATTTTAAATGTAAACATCAACGGGAAAATAAATATTCCCTTAACCTCCAAGCCTGGGTGAAGAACTATATGTGGTCTCATATTGTCCAATGATAACATATCACACTAAATTCTAGTTGCTTGTCCAATAGACCACAGCTTTTTAAGATGAAGATTGTATACTATACTTTAATGCCTCGCACATAGTAAGCATTCAATCAACCTTTAGTGGCTGACTGACTGGCTGTCCAATGATAAGTGGGGTGGGGCAATAGTTTGTTTCACATGTGGATGTCAGGTAAGACTGTTCATTGAGAAAAATGTCCTCCTCAGCAGAGCTCTTTTCGTTGAATACTTAAATTTAAATGTTGGAACAACCTGCCTCATGACAGAAACTTGGCAATGATGTAAGCTGGCTCAATTGAGACATATTATTTAGTATGAGCACCCACATTTAGAAAATTGAGTATCCTTCAGAAATCTTTTAATTAGGTAGTCTCTTTTTTTGTTGTTGTTGTTTTTGTTTTCATATGATATTGCACATCCTGTCACTAATAGAAATTAACTTGGATTCCATTTAGAAAGTACACTGGTAATTATTCTCACTTCTCAAATAAATTTAGCCAACGATAACTGTGGAGAAGTTTCATTTTAAAATTGA
>PVKE010004745.1:38348-62781 GCA_004027555.1 Craseonycteris thonglongyai
ATCGAATCCCGGCTCCGGCCCAGGCAGGACCCACGTGCTGAACTGGGGAGTTCCCACAGTTCGGTTCTCTAACTGTCTCTGTCTCTGTCTCTCTCTCTATCTGTCAAAAAGTAAAATAGAAATAACTATGCACTGAAGACAAAAAGATAATTTCTCTCTATAAATGTGAAAAGATAAAAAAAAAAAAAAAAAAAAACAATAAAATTGAAGTTGGTATAATTCCAAAAATCCTGAACATTTAATGCAGGCCAATAAACTATGTCATTTCAAAAGATTACAACCAGGAGGGAGTGCCTTGTCAGCTATTTTTCTACATCCCAGGCACCAATAAAACCTCTTTCACTCATGGTAAGCTGTCACCAACCTACAATCTTTGCCTATTCTAATTGATGGCCTCGTCAGCATTCATGACTGAAATTCAAGCATTTTATGAAGCTCCCAAAATTGCTTCTAAAACTCTGTGTGTGTGTGTGTGTGTGTGTGTGTGTGTGTGTGTGTGTGTGTGTGTGTGTGTGTGAGCATTTCTTTGGGGCAGGGTTCAAATCTCTTTGTTGGGCTTTTCCAATGGATTCACAACTCCAAAGATACTCACAACCACTGAATCAGTTATAATCAATTAAATTTAAATTAGATGAAATAACTGTGTTTTAATTTATCTCCCAGCACACAATTAAAATCTAGAAATAATAGAAATAAGGGAGAATATCTTTGAAATTTTCATATTTATGTGCAAGTAAAGGCCACAGAAATGACTGCTATAGAGAGCCTTATTTTGCTGACTAGAACAAAAATACTGCTAGAATCTTGCAAGAGTACTTTTGGTAGCCCCTTAACAGTAGTTTTATTGTACTTTCTCAAGATAGTGCCATATCCATTCTTCACCTTCTCTGCTGATAAATGAATCCCTCATATCTTTTTCATCCATCTTTCCATTTCTCTCTGTCTTGCCGACTTAATATTCCATTTGTTCTTATGGCCTAAGGCTCACTGATTGAGTTAGAGTCTATTTAGAGTTTAGAATCAAATGATTAGGAAAGTAATTAAGGATTTTAAAAAATTATCCTGAAACACCAAAATACCCTATTTGAAATGTAAATTGGCATCTGCTATAAGACACCGTGCCTCAAATCTTAGAAAATTTCCTAAACAGAGGAGAAAATGACACAAATCAATTAAAAGGCCCAGAATATTAGAGCACTCTCAAAAAGGAAACATCAATGTTAAGTTCTATTTTTAATAATTTGTTATTAGAATATGTCTTTTCATTTCAGATAAATGCTTAGAAATGACTTAGTAATAAAATTCTATTCTAGACATGATTATGTTCAGGGGCTTTCTAGTTGGTAAAGGTTTAGCACATTATTTTGGTTGGTATTTCGACTAACAGCTTGGCTATACCTCAGTAAATAGCAAAGATTCATTTTAAGATAGTATATATACGCTTCAGTTGGAGACAATGTCATTTTTGCTAACCCGTTCTGGGTCACTATTGCAGAACCCCATGGCCAAGCCAAGAAGGAGTCAATGCAAGCTTCCTTAGAACTACCTCACACTTTTTACTAATTTTTATGTCGATGGTTTTGCTCATGTCTCTGAACACCAGTAACATATCTTGCATGGCCTTCCTCAGTGCTATGATATAATTGTGATTCTGAGTCTAAAACAAAAGAAGAAAAAATTCTGAGAATATGGTAAGTTTTGAAAAGAATTGTGGGGGAGGGGGAACAAACACACATAACCACGCATGCAAACAACAACAACAAAAATCAGGGCACCATGGTAAAAAACTGATATTAAAATTAATAAACTGACATTAAATCAGAGAATATCTCTTTATAGAAGACCCATTTTATATGTTATATTCTTTTGCCTCACTTGGCAGAGAGATTCATATCAAGGTTTGTTTTGGGATAATCTTCTATACCACTGATTATCATTTTCTGCTGGAATTATTGTGTTACTTTTGTGATGTTATCAGAAATAAGATTAACCCAGTGCTTAACAAAAACTAAGGTTTTGGAGATGGTTAAGCAAGGATATTGAGTAGCACAGTTGTATTTAAATTCCTTGACCGTCACAGAAACTTCGGGGGGTGGGGAAGCAAAGGAAGGTTTTAAAGAAACATAAAACTTCATTTACAATGTTTCAATTAACCAGGTTAGCCTGCAATTCCAAATTAAATGAATTGTTTTGCATATAAAAATGGCTCAGTCGAGAAAGTGAAGAGTAAGGCCCTGAAATTAATGACTGCTTTAGCAGCAAGCAAGCTACAGGGGCCATGATAGGAGGACTAGGGATTAATTATGCATCAGATTTCATAGGCACTTGTGTGCACTCAGATAATAACACCTCTAGTTGTGTCATTTTTAAAGATGCAGGGTAATGAATAAGACACACACACTCAGGCATTCACACATAGAGACAGACGTGCTGGGTCGTCAGAATGATCCAGAGTCTGTTGACCTCCATACGATGCCAGGCCCTTCAAATATTGATTCAGTTTAGTCTTTCTTTACTGAAATGAAATATATACTCTGTGTTACACTGAGGTCTGGGCTGTGGATGCACTTCTGTAAATTGAAATAATAAATTAAATACATTCTCTTCTAGTTACAACTGGATAGAAAGGTGGCTACTTTCCAGTAGAGGATATTAACTCTGTGTAGTTTCATTTTCTCTTAAGGCTATAGGATATTTGAAAAATGCTGACTACATTCTTCAATTTTTAGGATGATTTATCTAGAGTTTGCCTTCTCTCTATACAACTTATGGCCTATCATTACAGTTCTTGGTATTGGAAACCAGTTGGTCCATCCAAGAAATGAAGAGAAAGTGATGAATCAGAAAAACCCATCTCATTTTACCACATCCTTAATAGAGCTTAATGCAAAATGAAGAAATATCCAGAGGTACTTGAGGGATTTGAGCAACTGAAATTGTTTTTGTTTGTTTTTCTTAAGCCTATCTTCCTCTTTCCATTCTAGAGAGATTAATGGTTTGCTTAGCCATTGATATGGGATTAAAGACGCCTTCACATTGTAAATAACTTTAAAATCTTTGATTTAAAACTACTACCGACAAGGGATGCCAGAATAGCTCACCAGGTTAAGCACTTGCCTTGCAACCACAAGGTCTCGGGTGCAAACCCGTGAGCTGAACTGCAGTGCAACTGGTAACCACTGAAATGGTGGATAAGGCTCTTGCCTTCCACGTGAGAGGCCCCCAATTTAGTTCCTGCTTTATGTGGCCCCACATCCACCTGTGTGGAATGAAATCACATCACAGCTAATGATGTACAACTATGGAGACTACTCTGGGCCCTTTTCTTTCTCTCTCTCTCTCTCTCTCTTGTGCTCTCTCTCTTTCAAACAATAAATCTTTTGAAAATTAAATTAATAAATTAAAACTAATATCAACACTTGTCCTTTGTCCCTATATTAAATTCATGAAATTAAAGACTCAGAGAGGAAAAGAATCGATGAAATCAGGGCCAATGGTTAGCAAAAGCTATTCTTGGGTCATGGCTGATTCATGATGTTTTCGTTGGCCCATGACAAATTGAGAGAAATAAGACGAATGTCATAAGCTTTTCTTAAAGCTAAATGTATTCATAGTAAGAGACTATCCTCTATTATGAGATTATGTCTATTCTACTTTACTGTGGAAACACTATTACCTTTATAAAATGGTAATGGTAGATGGAATTACATATTTATTTTGATTTAAAAGGCTAAAAAAATTGAAAACTAAAAATGTCTTTCTTATATATAGCTAAATGTGCTTCCATCTAACTATAGCTATTCATTTTAATATTTCTCTCAGAAGCCACCATATATATATATAGACACATTACTCCAAACATGGCCCTACCATTACACTCACTGCTCTGTATTCATTAATGCAGATCATATTTACTCTAATAGTTTAGGCAATGTCTACACCTGCTCTGTGAAGTTGCTACAAAGTTGCACAACTTCCCTTTTGAGAACACCTACTTGGTGGTATTTCTTGAGCATATGGACAACAAACAGCTCTAGTCAATAAAAATTACTCAATCCTCAAACACTGTGCATAGGCAATAGCGATACCAAGAAAAGCCTTCACCCTTAGGAGTAGAACTGTAAACACACTACTTCCGTGTTGTCAGTGCCGTGATAGAGATACATCCAACGTGCTTCATGAGCAGAGTGAGGGGATGAAAGAGAGTGAAGACTCCTGGCACATAATGAGACGATTTTTACCTCTTTTTATTCTCAAATAGTGCAAGAAGTTTCTCTTGTTAACACCCCATCTTGGAAGAAAAAGAAGGCATGGTGTGAAGAGATGATGCAAGTCTATAATTGATCACTCTGTCCAGAAACTTCATGGGTTTGTAGAATAGAATTTAAAATAATTAAAAAACCTACCTACGTCTCTCACATGAATGTTTATTTGGCATTTATGGAGCTGTTTATCTATAGATATGCTCACTAATTTGAATAGTTGCCCACACTTACTGCAGTGGCTTTTATTACAATCTCCTAGTAAAGTAGGTTCACACATATAGAATTCTGCAACAAAATAATTCATGGTGAGATGCATAACACAGATGGCTTGAGAATTGTGTCTACAAAGCCGTCTTTGACCTTTCTGAAATTCAGTGAAGTCATCTTTATTCTGCTCATTTACCACAGCTCAATACAATTTCTTTCTCGGATCAACCATTTTGAACTGCTGGCTTTTTGCCTCCTGTCCTAATAGGAGTTCTCTTAACTTATTCCTCTGAAATTTAAGGAAAGAGTATCAAACTAAAGAATTTCTGCAGTACACTCAAGTCCTGGCTGTAACTGCCACTTGAATTCAGGTTAAGCTTTTCTTCTGAGGACCTCAAAGTCACTGTGAATCTCAATGACCTCTCTGAATATCACTATCAGAAGATGGATCCTGGACCCCATTAGCCCTGTGGTCATTGTCATCACAAACTCTGAGAGCTTAACTGATAGTCACAGGATGCAGAGAGCAGAGCAAAAAAATAATATATTAAAGAAAAACTCCTTTCAATTATATCCACACTCATATGAGAAATTATCTTTTTTTTCCTGTGATTCATAGAAGGACCCTGAGATTCCCGTAGCTGTTTCCACGCATTAATTTATTGATTTTCTTATCCATATTTGCTGTGAAATATCTAAAACTATGCCAGAGTAGTATCAATTCTTTAGTTAAAGGTTTTGATCCCTTTTAAAAGAAAATAAATAACAATAAAAGGGAGGAAAATTGGCCTGCTCAAGCCATCAAAGACATTTCAATTTTCTTGAGGGACACAATCTTAATTTGCTCTATCTGCTTTAAATAGAGGCAAATTTAAAAGTACCTGACTTCTAAAATACCAACACAAAATTGTAGATATCATTTTGGTCTTTCATTGAGAATAAGCTTTAAAATAATAGAACCCAAACCTCTACTATGACCCCATCAACTACCCCATCAAAAAAAAAAAAAAAAATTAGGTCAGTGGCATTCAGTTGCCAGCATCTTTTATTATAGATGATGCCTACTACTGTTATTTTGGTTTTTTTACCTAAATATTTTTTAACAAACACTTTTGCTTTTTTCTGGGACATGTTGAAAAATAAATTTTATGTGATATATCTCCTGACAATGATTCCATTTACAGCAAAACAATAAAAGCAGTTGGTATTGTGATGGTGTTAACATATTCATGCAGTACATTGTTCGACATATGGGGATCCAGGTTTTTTCCACGCTTGTGGAGTTTAAAAAGAAACTTCTAGACATGCATTGTATGTACATAAAATATAGCGTTCAAATAGGGACAATGGATGAGAACATCAGTACTTGTCAGCTCTGTGCTGTCAGCAAAGATGAGTTTTCAGTGTGTGTGGTATTTTAGACTTCATTATATTGTTCCAAGGAGCATTCCCAAAAAAGCAGCAGGTAAAAAACCAGGAGCATTCAAATGAAATGATACTCAAGGGGGTGAAGACTTTTTTTTCCCCCCTCAAATTGTTTCTATTGACAGAGTTGACTTCACTTTGCCATTGAACTATGACAAGGTGATTATTTTTAAAAACCAAAATATGGTGCATAATACATTTTAGCCCGAAGCTAAAAGTTAAGTGTGAATATTCATTCTTTTTTTTTTTTTTTGGCTCTTGCATCACAGGAAAAAGTGTGTGGCCAGAGTAGCAAATAACATGTTAAATTGTATCAAGAGTGTGGAGTGAATGAATGTTTAAATAGATTCATTTTTTACAAAGGGGAATACTGTTTATCTTGACACTGAGATTGCATTTAAGGAGAAGAAACTATAGTTTTTATTCAAGGTAATGCAAGTATCAAGTAATAAGAAAAAAATGGTGAATTTCAATATAGTAAACTATATTGCATCCACATTTCATACACATGCTCATACAAAACGGACAAAGTTAAGTTGATCTTGTCAGCAGATATGTGACCATGTGGCCAGATATTTGTGCTATAGATTTTAGACCAGCTTAACCCAACTTTAAAGCCTGGTTCTGTGAAAATCCTTCCTGAATTGGAATGGATAGTGTCCATTTGTGTTGATTCTGCAAATGGCGAGAATTACAGTCAGTAGAATGACTTGGTCAAAGTCAGTCAATAAGTTAATGGACAAGCTCACCCCTTTCCACCATAATTTAAATGTTACTCATCAGGCCAGGCTTTCAAGTGCAGATAGAGTTTTCAAAAAGGCCTGATTCAGAAGGTTGATTTGCTCAAAATGTTAGTGAATTAGGCCCTCAGAGGCATAATGCACTTGTTGGTCTAAAGTTTGTGCTTAGCCTAGTATCTTACACTTTTTTAAAGACATCTATTCTTTATAAAATAACTTTTGGGGATGCTGGGATAGCTCAGTGATTGAGCACTTGCCTTGCAATGAGAGGTCCTGGGTTCTATTCTCAGCCCCAACCCAAGCAAACCCATATGCTGAACTGCAGCACAACTAGTAACCGCCAAGACGGCTCAGCGGTGAAGGTTCTCACTTCCCAAGCAGGAGGCCCCAGTTCAGTTCCTGCCCCACACCCACCTGTGTGGAATGAAACCATGTCACAGCAAATGATGTGTAACTATGGAGACTGCTGTGGGCCCTCTCCCTGCTCTCTGTCTCTCTCTCTCTGACTTTCTCTCAAAACAATAAAATAAATCCTTAAAAGAATAGCTTTCCATGTGTCTCTATAGGCTGCAGCACACAAATTCTAGAAAATATAAATTCTGGTTATTTGTCCTCTCTTCTAGACCTGGGTCAAATTGAGCAAAACCCACTTCCTTTTAAATACTATTTTAAAAAATAGTAATGAAGTTGGGTGAATGATAAAGAATTTTTTACTTCAATCAAGATAAAAATATGACATGATCAGGTATCATTTCCAAAACACTTCCTTTATGAAACAAGATTCAGGTTTTCTTCTGGACACTTCAAATGTCAGCCTTCCTGCATCGTCCTGAGACACAAGACCATGATGCTGCCTCAATAGGTCACCTTTCACTCCTGACTTTGATCATAGACATGCGCTTCCTGAAACCATTTTTCTTTCATAAGGAATAACAGTGACAATAAAGTTCTTACCTTTATATGAACAAGATAAAGTAAACTGTTGAGCAATTCTTTCCTTGTTCTTTATTATTTTATTTTTGTTATTTTACAATATAATGTTTTAAATAGAATATCAGAAAAACAAACAAACAAAATATACTTAGATTCTATATCAAAATTTGCAAATTTTGGAACGCTGGGATGGCTCAGCGGGTTAAGCGCTCGCTTTCAAGCCCCGGGGACTGAGGATCGAATCCCGGCCCCGGCCCATGCAGACCCACATGCTGACCTGGGGTGTGCCCCCAGTTCAGTTCTTGCTGGGACCTATGTGGGAGGCTCCCTGCCCAGTTCCTGCCCTGCACAGCCCTGTGCCCACCTGTGGAGTGAAACTATATGGAAAACTAATGTCAACTATGGAGACTGCTCTGGGCCCTCCCCCTTCTCTCTGTCTCTCTCTGTCTGTCTCTCTGTCTGTCAAAAATCAATAAAATAAATCTTTTTTTAAAAAAAGAAAGAAAAAGAATTTGCAAATTTGCTGATAATGTAAGTGGTTATTTTATGGAATCCTTTTTAGAATTTTACTCTAAAGGATTTATCTTTTCATACTACCACCAAGAAGAAATTGGCTGGCTGCATGTAGTTCAATAGACACCAGAGGGAAAGAAAAAGTAAACATTTAAAATGCTAGTTACACTTAACAAGTATGTTTTAAGATTGTATTTATTTAATCTTCATTAAATTTAAGTTTATTTAAGTAATATTAGAGTTAGGTTAATGTATTTGTGTTCTTTTTCAAACTGTCTTTACGGCTAAAATAAGATTATAAAAATCTTGAAAGACATACTAATTTTTAAGAACTTCTATGGCATATATTAACATTTAATATCTCAACTATAAGCAAGTAATGTCATAATATAACTTGGGGTTAAGACAAGCTCTGTTTATACCACAGTCCAACATATGACCAAAAAGGCAGAGCCTAACCATAAAGGAAAATATTGATGATTTGACCTTAAAAAATAAACAAGTTGTACAGTGAAAATAAAAACTATAAACAAAGTAAAAAATAATAACTTGGGAAAATTCTGCAATTTGAGTCATGGAAAAATAATCAATTTTCCTAATATGTAAGTTGGTTTTTATGTGATAAGAAAAATCAACCACCCAATAGGAAAAAAAAAAATAGTGCAAATGGTTCAACTGAAGAAAAGATATTCAATTTAACCCACAATTAGAGAAATAAAAATTCAAACTATCTTGAGTTGCCAATGTTTTTACCTACTAATCTGACAAAGATTAAGAATTTAATAACACACTGCATTGGGAAGGGTATAGGAAACACAGATACTCTTTTATTTGGATGTTTAAGTTCAAATTGCTGAAATCCATACAAACTGTAACTTGGCAATAGCCATCAAAATTAAAAGCTCTCCGTATTTTAACCTAGCAATTCTGATATTCTAACAATGTACCCTATAGAGAAATGTGATTACATTCAAATAACATACTAGTATATTTATGACAGACTATTTTCTTCTAGGAAAGTAGAAGCAATGTAAGTGCTGTTTTTCACTTGCCATCCTGCCCTGGACGACCTTGCCACCCTGAAGCCCACAGCAATCTGAACTCTGCCCTCAGAGGTGAAATAATTCTCATCATTGAGCCATTTATTCTCGTATGTATTGAGTGCCAAATCCACCATGCAGGCACTGTTACAGCAGTGAACAAAAACTGTTCTTTCCTTCATGAACTTATGGTGGGAATGACAAGAAACAAAAAATAATCAAATAAATAGAGAGAGTGTAGGCTGTACCCAATGCTGTGGAACAACGTGAAGCGAAAGTAAGGGAACAGGCACCTGGAGTTTGCAGAGGAGTGGGTGTTGTTTCATAGCCTGTATGTAATCAGAGAAGGCTAATCTACAGCTGTAAAACATTCTCTTGTTTTGTGTAAGAGTAGTCCTAGCTTTTATGCTTAGGTTTACAATTTCCCTCAAATTGATTTTAGCGTATGGTGTGAAATAAGGGTTAAGGTCTGTACTCATGTATTTCCAAACTGATACCTGGTTTTTGTAGAAAGATTCTCCTTTCTCCCATTGAATTACTCTTCTACGTTTGTCAAAAATCCATTGACTACTATATGTTTCATCTGTTTCTGAGCTCTACGTTCTCTTCTACAAATCTGTAGTTTTTGTCCTTGAATTAATATCATTTTTTAAATTAATGTATGTTAGTTTTCGATTGCTGCAAAAAATTACCACAGACATAGTGGCATAAAACAATATAAATTTATTCTCTTACAGTTTGGAAGTAAAGAAGTCTAAAATGGTTCTTACTGGGCTAAAATCAAGGTGCCAGCTGAGCTACATTTCATCTGGAGGCTCTAAAGGAAAAGTCGTTTCTTTGTCTCTTCCAGTTCATAAAGGCTACCTGCATTCCATGGCTTGTAGCCTCCCAGCGATAACATTGCCATAATACCAGCCTCTGTCATCATATCGCTCACACTGCCAGTTCTTAGTTTCCTAAATGGCCTATCAAGACTATATTGGGCACACCCAATACAATCTACACATTTAGTACAATCCCTGTCTAAATACCAATTCCATATTTGTATGGAGTCACAAAAGACTTTTAATAGGCAAAGCAACCTAAATGTTCATTGGTAGGTGAATGGTAAAGAAAACATACCTATATGTGTGTGTGTGTGTCTATATGTGTGTGTATATATGTATATGTATACATGTGTATGTGTGTATGTGTGTGTGTGTGTGTGTGTGTGTGTGTGTATATAATGGAATATTACTCAACCATAAAAAGAATGAAATCTTTTTATGTGTGACAACATGAATGGACCTGGAATGTGTTGTGCTAACTGAAAAAAGACACACAAAGACAAATACTGTATGATTTCACTTACATGTGGAATCTGAAAAACAACCACAACAACAAAACATAAGCTGACTCATAGATTCAGAAAACAAACTGGTGTTTGCAAAAGAAATGGGCGTTGAGGGGATTAGAAAAATCGGCAAGGGAGAATAAAGGGTACAAACTTTCTGTTATGAAATAAATAACAGAGAAGTAATGAACAGCACAGAGAATATAGTCAATAATTCTATAATCGCTTTGTATGGTGACAGAAGGTAAATAGACTTGTGATCACTTTGCAGTATATATAAATAGTAAATCACTATGTTGTACATCTGAAACAAATATAGTATTGTAAGTCAATTGTACTTTAACATAAATAAGCAAACAAATAAATAAATAAATAATTTATTCTCCATCTCCGGACATATGAAACTAGAAAACAATTTATCTTATCTCCAAAATACAATAGCGTGACATACAATAGAAAATATGTTACGGGGATTTTTGTTCAAAAATAAAAAATATAGAAGCAAAAAAAGACATCACCAGTCCAAAGATATTTTGAAATCCAATCAGGTAATCTCTGGTTGGTTTCCAGTCCTTTATTTATACTTGAGTTTTGAAATATGATAATATATATTCTGCATCTTTTTTTTTTCTTTTTTAAGATTATCTTGGGTATTCTGAGCCTTTGACTTCTCATATAAATTTTAAACTAAACTCATCAATTTCTATATCTCCAAAACGTCTACTGGGATATCAGGGTTTTAATGAATCTCCAATTTGGAGAGAAAATACTGAAATCTTAAAATTTATCTTAGAAATATTGAGAAAGAAGAATAAAGCTGAAGTTATCATGCCCCCTGATATCAAACTATACTACAAAGCCATAGTAATCAAAACAGTATGGTTCTGGCACAAAAACAGACTCACAGATAAACAGAACAGAACTGAGAGTCCAGAAATAAATGCACATACGTATAGTCACTTCAGCTATGACAAAGGAGACAAAAATACACAATGAGGAAAAGAACCTTGGTGTGGTTTTGTACTACCCTAGATTGGATGCTTATAAATCCCCGAATTTGTGGCTTAATGTCTTCATAAATTTTGGGATATTGTGAGATACTGTATTTTTCAGATATGACTTATACATCACTTTCTTTCTCTTTCAGTTCCAGAAATCCACTACACCTGGACCTTTTCACTATGTTTCATATCTTCTCTCAAGTTTATCCAGTGAGTTCTCATTTTCAATTATATTATTTCCCAGTTTTAAAATCTCTATTTATTTCTTAGATTAGTATCTCCCAATGGGATTCGCCATCTTATTATTTTCTCTTACACATTATTTCTAGTTTTATTTAAGTTCATGTTTGATAGCTCCAGTATTTTGATTACTCATGGATCTCTTCCTATTACCTGTTTCCTTTCTCTCTTGCCCCTGTTTCTGGTTATATAACACCATTTCCTAAGTTTCCT
Organism: Craseonycteris thonglongyai; assembly: GCA_004027555.1. Lineage (NCBI taxonomy): Eukaryota > Metazoa > Chordata > Mammalia > Chiroptera > Craseonycteridae > Craseonycteris > Craseonycteris thonglongyai. Next base: position 50,259 of record PVKE010004745.1, read on the forward strand.
CAAGTCTATAATATTACCACTTCAGCTTGATTTCCAAATGCTGCCCAAATATGCATCTCTTTGCCCAAATACTTGCTATGGCAGACAGAGTTCTTCTCTCCAAATCTAGTCCATGAAATTCTGGCTTTGTCTGTTTTGTGGTTTTATGGCTGTTTTATGTTTGGTGGGATCACTGTCTACTGCAAGGTATTCCATCATAGCAGAAGCAGGAGGACGTTTTGCAAATTTCTCAAGTGGTGAAAACATGCCATAAAATGAAATATTTCATTAAAATGAGTTATATATTTTTTATTGTGCTGAGAGTTGCACAATTTTAAAAAGAAAAAGAAAAAAGTTAGCAGAGGTTGTTTCCTGATTTCACGGTTTAGAACATTTAGGTCTACAGACGCTGCTGTGAAGAGCAAATTTTAAAAATAATTCTGTCATTTTCTGATTAAGCAAATTATAACTGATGACAACTGTACACACACCACTGTGTTCAGTGCAGAGAGCAAAGCAGCAGAGAACATTTATGCCATTAAATAGACATAGGGGCCAGTTTCTGGATGCCGGCTCTGTCATTAGCCAGTTTTATGACAATGGACAAGTCAACACATCCCTCTGAGTGTAAGTTTCTGTCTGAAGAAAATAAAGGTTGGATACAATTATTTCTAACCTTCCTTTCTCCTTTATAATCCCCCTAAATTATCACATTAATGAGGTGATGGCCTAAGTCTGTCAGTGCAACATCCTGAATCTCTAAAATAATACCTGGCCCTCAGGTATTTTAGAATATTTCAGAATATTTTAGAATAAATTAAGAAATGTATATATTTCTATATGTAGTTTTATTAGTGGGTTAGTTCATACACATATATACACATATAATATACACGTATCTTATCTCTGAATTATTTTAAAACATGACGTTGCCTAAGCATCTTTTCTGTGAATAATAATTTTCTTCTCTTGTCTAGATTTTAATCAGTTTATGTCATCAACCTTTTTAATTACTTTTTGAGGCTATTAAATTTCAGATCTGCATTTTTAAATTAACCACCAATTGTCAAAATTCTTTATAGATTTCTAAGCAGCCATTTTGAAGATGACTTATGGAAACATTATTCAAAAAGCAAGCATTTCATAAGAATCCTTTTTGTACAGCAAAATTTAGCCTAAGTATATTTTATACAAAGAATTTCTTGAGAATACATCTACATATCTTACACAACCTGCATGTTTAAAATATGGTTGATTGTTAGCTTCAAAAGGACTGCCTACCACTTATATTCCAAGCAGCTGCTATGAAAGAAACAAGTATTAATGGACCTGCCACACCTTCAGCCTCTTGTCTGCAGTGACCGTGCTTAGCTGCAGGACTCCCATTAACATTAATGGGAGTTCCATGCACACATCACCTGGAGAACAGACCCCTCGATGTTTGATCATTATCTTCCTAGATAGGTAGAAATGGCATCAATCAGGTATCCAGCTTAGTTTCACAGTATGTACTATTAAAGGCATCAGGGCAATAAAAACACAGCTTTCCAACACTTGCTTTCTAAAACAGTAAGAACGTGCAGAACAACCAAAGGAGAAGATTTTAAAAGCATACACTGAGTGCATGGCTTTCCAGCATATCCTTTTATAATTACAAATGACCCAAAACTGAAGCCTACACACTATTTTCTTTCTAAATCAGCTGTAATGGGATAATAAAGACAACTTCATTATATAAAATGGATTTGATTTACGATAAAGTAGCCAAATAGTGAAGAGACGGGAGTTTAAATCGAAACTGCTTCGCCACTGCTTTTTTTCCCCCCTTTTAACATTTTCCCATGAAACCATAAAATATCAAATAGTTTTATGTGTTTAGAAGGAAAATAACATGAGTGATTAGTACTCGTATAGGAGCTCCATCATGATGGAAGGAATATTATGAAAATAAAGACACATTTTCAGTTCAGACTTACTATATATTTACTGAATTAGGAGCAGCTGCACCGTGAAAGGGAAAATCTATAAAGGAAAACCTAGGTAAGACTTGGGGTAAGGGAAAACATGGCTTGTTTTTGAGATTGTGATTGTACCATGTATGGAACCTTGGATAAACTTTGTCAAGACACTTTTTCATTTGTAATGTGAGCCTAAAAACACCTATGTTTAGACTAATTTAGGAGGCTTATATGACACAGAGCCTGATAATTAGTAAATGTTTTTAAAGTGAGTATTACTCTATGTATATAGACATGAATTACAATTCCATGTCTGCTACAAACTAACTTTATGACCGTAGGCAAGTTTTTTTTAATTACTTTTTCTAAATATATGTATGTATTTATATATGTATGTTTATCTGTATATGCATTTATATAAATACAAACACATACAAAAATACAATACCTTACATATATACACTTGTACATTTATATAAATATATTTAGCTATATACAATGTATCACCAAAATAGCTCTACCGTCTCACAATTTCAACTTTACTTCTCAGTTCAGCAATATGGCTCAGATGCTCGATTAGTAGCTACCATCTCAAGAGATAGTCTTGTATATGATTTATGGTAGGGAAACTGAGTCGGAGGCTACAGGCTTTAAAGGACTTGGCTTCTACCTACCTACTGCCTGGCTCTTGCTGGCCCTTCCACGTGTGCTGTTGTATAAGTTCAGGGACACCTGCCATGCACAGAGCTTGGGGTTCTGTTTGCGGGAAATCCCTCCCTGTGAGATCTTCCCTCCTTGTCTTAACCCCGGTTTTTCATATGAATAGTCAACTCCAGGTCAGGACTCAGACAGTGCTTAGAGTGTTTTGTATTTAAAAATATCAGATTTAGCTAAACTTTACCTACTATCTTACCAAGATTTTATAACAGAATTGTAACCAGGCTTGAGCTATCCTGAGACTAAACAAATTCCATTGACATCAAAAGGAGAACTGGGTGAAAAGTAGAGGAATAAAGACATAGGAAGAATATGGTCATTTTCTGTATAGCAATGTGTCCCTGACAATGCAATCCTATGCCTTTTTCTAGTCAGTCTTCAGGGAAACCATATGTGTTAGGCATTACTAGCTCACTATAACAGGTGAGGAAACCAAGACTCAGCAAACTAAAGTTACTTGTCCAAGAATACATTGCTACTGAGTGGGAAAATCTTTAGTCAATGATTTTGACCCTGTACAGTTCTTTACCTGTATGGAGTGAAGCTTTAAAATTGGGATAACAGTAGTATCTACCCCTAGTCTCCCTCTTAGGATTAAATAAAACTATACATACAAAGGGTTCAGAGAAATGTGAGAAATATAATATGTTGTATATTACAATATGAAATATTGTAATATACAATATATAGTCAACACATTAATTATATTGCAAAAAAAACACAAAAGCTATGCTAATTAGTCAAGATGCATACACAAATTAGTTCAAGAATTTTTAGAACACCTACCAAGTTTCAAGCAAAGAGAGGTCAAGTGTGGAGACAACCTATAAACAAATAATCAATAAGTGAACAAAAAGTAAAGCCTAGAAGGAAACAGGGTGTGGAGAGCCGATCAGTGAGGTGATCAAGGAAAGCTCCTCAGAAGGTGTAGCATTTGAGCCAAGATCTAAAAAAGGAGAAGGAGTAAGCCTCAGGGGAAGATCTAAGAAAATATTCTTGGGAAAAGAAATACGGGTACTGGCTTTGAGGTGGAAAAGTCTAGATATGTGATACCTTTTTGGTTGTATGGGCAAAGGCTTAATGAACTCTTGTGGATGTATACATTTTTACCTTGAAAAATAAAATGCCTCCTTGGAGAAAAAATAAAACGGAAATTGTGAGCTTCCACGTGGTTGTTAACAGTTTGCATGTTCCCTCTCTGCATTTTCTGAGGCTTGGGGCCAAGCTCTCTTCTCCATGTACACTCCTGTAGAAGTGCAAATGGAGATGTGAACCTGGAGCAGCAAAAAGGCATGTCCTTCTGGTTGGCGACACATGTTACTGATGAAAGGCGCATTCTGTGTTTGCCACAGGCTGATGGAAAGGAATACCCCCATTTAAATAGAAAGGCGTGAAGTACATAATATTGCAGAATGGGATCGAAGTGATTGGTTTGAGTAATATTTGTTCTTCTTCCTTAGTCTTTTGGTGAAACCATACAAACAACAACAGGACCCTCTGAAGGAGTGAAGCAGAGCTTCAATTCCAAATGATTGCACAAGATTAAATCATCTCAGATAGAAATATCTGACCATTTTCAGAGCCTTTTACAAAGTGCGCTAATAGAGTCAGGGTTATTTTCATGACTTACCTTTATGGTACTTCTTTATCTAACCCCCTACTTCTTAGATCTTAGTGCCTCATCTTGTTAGTTCTTTCACTTTTCTTTGATAAGTGCAATAAGTAAAGTCTCGAGTCCTGGAAACCCGAGGAACATTAGGCATATTCTCAATGTGTCCCAGGTACAGTCAGACCCCAAAGAGTAATTCTCAGCAAGAAACCCTAATAGAACTGGGCTTCTCATATTTGCATAATACTAGCTTTGAAACATATTTTTGTATTTGACATTCTAAACAATTTTTCAAGTAAGCACGATTATCGTCCCCACTTTAGAAATGATGACATTGAGACTCTGAGAAGTCATACGGTTTGTCCAAGTTTACACCTCTTGAAAATTGCAAGCCTGCGTCATAAATTTGTGCTGTGACAGCTTGTGCTGTTTTCATTCTGTGACTGCATCCAACGAATACTTTCTTATGCTGGGATGCACTTCGCTGTTTTCAAAGTGACTTGACGTTTTCAAAGTGTCTTGATCTTAACGAACATAATTTACTCTTTATAACCCTATAAGGTAAGCCTGGCAGGTCTGATCTTACAGCTGAGAATACTGAAGTGACTAAGTAGTAAGGGATTTGCTGCTGCTTACCGGACAAACACGTGCTCCTTCTGTGTTCAGGATCGTTTTTCAGAGAATGCAGTCAGACTAGACTTTCACATCTGGCCTGAGATATATCTTGTCCTCACCACTCTTGGTTAACTCCCTTTATCTACTGATCCCGGTTGTGTGTCTTCAGGGCACTATGACATACGTGAGACTTTTCCCTCCAAGTGTCCTCTGGACCAGGAGTCCTGTGAACTGCATCCAGAATGAGGAAAAATACCTTGATGGTCAATTAAGTCTGACACATTCTAGTACAGTAGACTTTCAGGTAACCAGCACCCATGGGGAGTGATAGGTGGCGGACAAATATAAGTAGACTCTCTGTTAACTGGAACTCAATCAACTGGCGTCCTCAAATAACCAGTTGCTTGAGTTCCGGTTAACAGAGAGTCTGCTGTATATACTCTAGCTTCAGTTTTGACATTCACAATTTATTTCAGCATACAAAGCTTCTAAGGAGTATTGTATGCAAAACTCTGTTTAAAGTCATCTAAATGGCACACTTCAACCTTAGCAAATTGCAGAACAGACTTTTAATACATTAAAATGATTTACGTGTGGAACAACGCACGGCATTTCAGATGGAAAAGGTTAAAGAATGATGGGAATGATAAGACTACAGCAAATAAGATGAGGATTGAGCTGCAGACACTTAGGTGAGCTTCAGCAAAGTTTTGAGGCCCCCGTGCCTTTTTCTTACCACAGCTCAGTTCTCCTGGTAGGGAAAAAAGATGAAGCAACTATTTCTGAAGATAGTTTCTAGGTTTTAAGGAACAGTTTTTTAATTTTATGGTCTTTTATTCTTTTGATTAATATTAAAACTAGCCATACTAGAAAATTATGGGAGATTCCAACTTAGAATGCCAATATATTAAAGTAGAATTGGTCATATCTCTACAAAAGCCTTTATTTTTCTTCACCTTTCTTTTTCTTTCCTCTCATCTCTTCCCCTCTTCTTTCTTCTTTCCTCCTTCCTTCCCTTTCTTTACATTTTCATAATAAAGTTGTCAATCAAAGACAAATTCCCCCAAATTTAGTTTATCAATTCAGCCATGGTGACATTCCACAAAAATAAGATAGTCAACTGCGAAATATAACTAAAGTCCATCTATACCTCAAGAAATGCAATTTCAATCATGAACCAAACGAGGCTTCGGTTATCACAGGTATGTGACAATGGAAGTGACTAATGAACAAAGGGAGAAAATACTTTATAAAATTGGCCAGTCTAGGATATATAAGGAAGATACTCATCCCCATCAACAGTGCACGCCCCTTCGTAACTGCGACTATCTAATATTTTATAGAGAGAAAGTTAATATTCTTCTTGTATAAAGTTTAAAACAAAATCTCATTTAAGAACATAAAGCAGGGGAAGCCGAGATGGCTCAGTGGGTTAGGCGCTCACTTTGCCAGCGCCAGGGATGGAGGATTGAATCCCGGCCCTGGCCCTTGCGGACCCATGTGCTGAACTGGGAGCTCCCCTAGTTCAGTTCTCTCTCTGTCTCTGTATCTCTCTCTCTCTCTGTCTCTGTCAAAATAAAAAAATATATATTTAAAAAAAAGAACATGAAGCAACAGTTTAATGAATTGATCCCAATATTGTCTTAATTTTCAATTTTAACAAAGTAGTAAAGAAACATGCAAATAATAAAATCAAAAAATAATTAACTATTGATTCTTTTGCTGCAAACTCATTCTGCTGCTTGACATACACTTTGAGTCCACAATCTATTATTATATGAGCAAATTGTCATACATGAAGGAGAATGTGAAGCAGAAATGACAGCTAAGATTTTCTCATTAAACCAATGTTTGGATTCAGAATTAACCAAGACTTTTTAATATGTCTTAATTTTATGATACTGACTGCCACTGGAAATCTATGAAGTACATAAGCAAGAAACCCATCACATCACTCAGAATTTTAACAATATTTCCTTTAATGATTTTGAACAAACACACATTATTAAAAATAAAAAGAATGTCTAGGAAATACAAAATTGTTGCTGAAGTTATAGAATTTTTCTCCCATGTTGACGTGTTTCTTTGTAGATTCCATAAGAACAAACGGATAAAGGAGAAATATGTTTTACCTGTCCCATCATTCATTGACAGCAATTTTTGAAACAAGTGGCTTAAAGCAGTTTATTTCTTAATTTTGTATCCACCCTGGGATATATCTGGGAAATCTCCATAATTATTTCTGCTGGTTTCTGCAGTAATTTAAGTTAGGAAAAGAATGGTTTTGCATCCAAGGAGGTTAATATATGGTTAACACACTTAGTGTACTAAGCCAAAAAATGTATATGCTCTTAAAAGGCAGAATCTGAAACAATATCGGTTAACTTCTTTTTGACCACTCATTGCTTTGTGTATAGGGGAACGGTACCTTTTGAACCGAAATATTCTCCCTCTTTCTTAGGTCTTCCTTACAAACATCCTAGCTTTCTTAACTATCTAAAGAACTAGACCCATACCTGAAATAAAAACTGCTTCCCTTTATGTCATTTTCAAGGGGTTTTTAGAATAACTCTCACCAATGATTACAGAGTATTTCCACATAGGCTGTCATTTTAAGGTGAAAAATTCGCAAGGACAGCCACACCATCTGTCATGAACTGGGTTCCCTGACACCCAGACCCGCTCTGAAATGGCCAGCGGCCTCCTGCATAACAAAGATCTTGCCCCTTGGCATTGTTCCTTCCTTGACCTGTGCTGAGAGTCCTTCAAAGGGAGCTTACAGCAATCGTTTCAGGGCTGCTTTTCAGGGGCAGGGTTTTCAAAAGAAAAAAAAAATTATTTATGCATATAAGGAAATTTGAGATGCTCTGGCCTTACATCTAAGCCAATGGAATAAGCCCTAAGAAGTTTGTTCCGAGCTTTGTTTCTGTGATCCCTGAATGAAAGCCTGCTTAGCATTATTTTGTTTGTTTCTCCTTGGGAGATTCTTTAAGATATAATTTTGGTGTTAAGCCATCCACCTATAAAGCTAGAATGTGCTGGCTAAATGTAACTAAACCATTCTAATACAGAATCCTTGTCATAATAAGTGAAAAATTCACCTTCTGACCAACAAAACCTCAGTGTCTTTCACAGTGGAAGTCAAAGACAAACTATGCTGTGTCATGTCAAGCACCACTCACTACTTACAAATACAATACAGTGCAATCACACTATAGGACGCTTGTGCCCAGAGAGGGATTAGAGCTGTAGCTCTCAATATTTATGAAAGAAACACACCCACACAAAAGACAATGTCAACTATTGTGAACACTTCTACTAAGAACTATATACTTTCATATGCCTGACATGTAAAGATAGAAAGCTGAGGCTTACCTTTTTTTCTTTTTGTTTTAATTGACCATGGATGTAAAATGCGTGTTCCTCAATTTAGGGAAATCTAAGCTACAGTTCTAAGAGACTACGTTTTGAAAATTAGGCAGATCATTGTTTAGAAAGAAAGCTTCAGCCATTTCTAGGAATGAATGAATAAACACAAAAGGATATTCCCTCTGTCAACATAATTAATGGCAAGAATTTATGAGATTCATTTAGTCGCCAAGACATAGTTATATACAATACATGGAGTGTGTGTTTATGTGAAACATAGTATAAATATGTAAAAGTCACATCATTAAATCTTTTATATGTCTGTATTCATAAAACACAAAGCTGTTTTTAAATTATTTAAAGATCTATTCTGTCTTCCATATACATTAATACTAATAAGAGCTGCCGTCAACATCAAAGGCAAACGAGACCTCTAATTAGAGATCCGATCTGCCTTGAGAGTTGCATTGTAGAGCGAAAAAATATGGAATGGGTTGAGCATTAGAGAAGCTAATAATCAGTTCTTTTTCTCAACTTCTGATTACCACAAGATTCCAATGATTTCTGAACAAGAAGATACAATCACTTCCCATCACAATTTGTAAACATAAAATTACATTTGACCAATTCCTCCCAAACCCAAAATATGATAGAACAGATAAAGCTGCCATGTCCTTTATCCTTATATGTTAGGATATGAGATGATAACAATAGCTCCAGAAATTTTAAATAGGTCTAAATTTTAGAATTTATGACATTGCCTGATTTTTCTTTTGCTTTAGCTTTTTTAAAATACCATTTTGACCACATGCACGTGGTCTTTCAAGCAACAAATTTTCTACTGTAATTCTGATTGCATGTGATACTGGTGTTGAAAACATCAGCCATTTATTTAAAAGTAGATTTTGGTGAGAATTGTCTACGTGCCAGAAGTTTTTCTAGATGCTGAAAATACAAAAAAAAAAAAAATAGCTTCTTCCCTCTTTTTGCTAAGTGGTTAAAGAATAAAAAAACTAAACAGAAGTAAAATTAAGTATATGATGAAAGAAAGCTATTTTTGAATGTCAAAGTAATATATTCAAATGTTAAAGGATCTCAAATGAAAAAAATCACCCTACACTGTGACTCTAATTGACTGTCATTTTAATTTTTCTGTTCTAAATAGACTTTCAAAATTATCATTATAAAAAACTTCATATATATATGCAAAAAAGGAGAAATAGCATAATGAATTCACATGCTTATATCACCAGCTTTATCAATATCAACTCATGGCCAATCTTATTTATCTACATCTTCTTTTGTGTTATTTTAAAGAAAATCCCAGATAACATATTATTCCACGCATAAATATTACAGATGTATATCTCTAAAGATAATCACAAAATTATGACCACACCTAAAATTAATACTTTATTAATGTCATCAAATGTATCAGCAGTGTCCAAATAATTTTTAAATGTCATATTTAAAATTTATTTAAATAAGGAGAAAATAAGATTCATACACTGAGTTTGGTAGGTTGGTATCTACGATTCTTTTACTCTATAGCTTCTGCCTCCTATTCTTTCTTCTCTTTTACCTCTTCTAATTCATTAGTTGAAAAATTGGTAAAGATTTTCTCACAGTCTGAATTTAGCTAATTGTATGCTTCTGGTCACTTTTTGAAATTGCTAGGGTATCAATCACTAGTCTGAAAATTATTAAATAAGTTTTAAAAAATCAACTTAGCTGCCTTTCTGACATTAAATATTTCATCATATAAAATTATTCTTTATAGAAGAATTGAAGTTAATTTATGCATGAGAAATGGCACAATAGCAGAAACTACCATTTTGAAATCTATATTCAAATGATGTATCAAGTTGCCATCATCAAGGGTTATTAAAATCATTACACAAGAAGTTAACAGAGGACTTTATAATGGATAGGTGAGACTGACAACAGCCGAACCACAATTAATAGAAACATCACCAAACTGGGACAAGAAACTCCATGTCTTATGACGTGATGCAAAGAATTACACAGCATCATCCGTGAAGTATTCTAGTCAATAAATAATGAACCAGATGAATCAAGTCTCTAGATCCACCATCATCTTAGAGAAGTATGAGGAATATTGGAGCATGTTAAAGAACGTCACATAAAGACGCCATCAGCACCTTCAGTATATGGGAAATGTTATAGAAAATAAAATAATCCAGTTTATTCAACAAATAAATGCTTTGAAAGATGAAACATATTTAAGAGATAGGTCAACAAAAATCAATGTGAGAAGCTTATGAGATCTAATTCAAGTGGATGAGTGAGGAAAATACATTTTTAAGACAATTAGCAATTCTGACCTTGTGATCATGACACTGGTTTTTAAAAAATTCTTATTTCTAAGAGATACATAATGAAGTATTTATGTACAAAATTATAGATATGTGAGAATGTCTTTTAAATATTCCAGTGGTAGTGAGGAGTGGTAATAGACAATGAAACAAGATTGTAAAATGTTGCTAATTATAGAAACTGGCTAATGGGCATATGTGGTTTTGTCTGTATGTTTGAACATTTACATATTAAAGTGTACTTTTAAAAGATAATTAATTTTCCAACTAGAAATATCTTTGAATCCTTAAATCACCATGAGACTGAGAATGAAGACCAGATTTTAAACACGCTTCTTCCTTGAGCAATTCCTTCATGTTTTAGAGAAAAGTATACACATCCCTAATGCTGTGACTCATGGTGTAATCTGTGGGCCCACAGTACTGCTGACACCTGAGAGCTTGTTAGAATTGAGGAATCTCAAGTCCTACCCTTTTCCTAATGCATCAGAATTTGGATTTCATACACGATCCCTAGGTAATTCCTATGTGCATTAATGTTTGAGAAGCACTGTTCTAGATCCTATCCTTCTTTGATCTTTTCTTGTAAGTTATTTATTAATTTACATTTAATCTTTCCCTTTCACTGGCTCTTTTTTTTTTTTTTAAGATTTATTTTATTGTTTTTTTGAGAGAGACAGAGAGAAGGGGAGGGTCCAGAGTAGTCTCCATAGTTGCACATCATCACTTTTCAACATGGGTTCATTCCACACCGGTGAACAGAGTCTGCGCACTGCAGAAACTGGGCTGGAGGCCTCCTGAAAAGGGGACTCATGTAACAGAAAAGCACTAAATTAGAAAGCAGAATACATGGGTCTCCAGCTCTGTGACTTGAGACAGTCTCTTGGGTGTCAGTTTTCTTATCTGCAAAACGGGATTTCTATAACTAACCACTTCATCTCACAGAGTGGTTTTGGACAGCAAATGAGATGATGTACAAATGCTTTATAAATTGTCATTCAATAATATTTTTTCCTAGTGGACTTGCAATGTTTTTGTATATCACCAACATTGCTTATGCATTTGACCATGGCTCCCTGTGGCTTTTCTAATTGACTGACATTGAGCAGAACATTCCAATTTTCTGAATCTTAATTTTCTTAAATGTAAAAGTAAAATGATATCATCAAATTCTTCTAAGACAAAATGCAAGTTTAAAGTATTTTGTACTCAACATATCATATATTTTAAGGTATCTTTATTATCCTAAATATTTGACCTTGGATAAATCATTTAAGTATTTATGTCACTTTCCTTGTGTATAAAAATAAAAATATAATAGGCGTGTTAGGGAATTGAGACAATGTGTGTAAAGTGTTTAAATAGCATATGACTGGTTAATATTATCAATTATGATAATTATATTAAAAATAGTAGTACATTGGGGAAGCTGGGATGGCTCAGTGGGTTAAGTGCTCACTTTGCAGCCCCGGGGACCAGGAATCGAATCCTGGCCCCGGCCCGTGCGGAACCATATGCTGAAGTGGGAGCTCCCCCATTTCAGTTCTCTCTCTGTCTCTGTACCTCGCTCTCTCTATCAAAAATAAAAATAAATAAATAAAAATATATTTTAAAAATAGTAGTACATACTATTATGATATTACTAGTATAATAGGTATCCCTTGAGAACTAAATTTGCAGAGTATTATATGACTAATGACACTTTGGGCACACCTTAAATATTTTATTGACTTAAAAAACCTAATATTGGGGAAAGCCGGGACGGCTCAGCGGGTTGAGCGCTCGCTTTGAGGCCATGAGGACCGAGGATCGAATCCCGGCTCCGGCCCAGGCAGGACCCACGTGCTGAACTGGGGAGTTCCCACAGTTTGGTTCTCTAACTGTCTCTGTCTCTGTCTCTCTCTCTATCTGTCAAAAAGTAAAATAGAAATAACTATGCA
>PVKE010004746.1:0-62669 GCA_004027555.1 Craseonycteris thonglongyai
TCAGTGCATAGTTATTTCTATTTTACTTTTTGACAGATAGAGAGAGAGACAGAGACAGAGACAGTTAGAGAACCAAACTGTGGGAACTCCCCAGTTCAGCATGTGGGTCCTGCCTGGGCCGGAGCCGGGATTCGATCCTCGGTCCTCATGGCCTCAAAGCGAGCGCTCAACCCGCTGAGCCGTCCCGGCTTTCCCCCCACTTTTATTTCTAACAATAAATCCTAAATATAATACATTTTCAAAATAAAAAAGTGTTAGAAATTACTTAAGCAGATGTCCCTGCACCTTTGTATTAATATGATTCATACTTTTTTGTTACTGAACCAATTCATGAGTTTGAGGGAGTTTGAGCAACCTGAATGTTTCCTGTAATGGGCCCTCAATGAACATAAAATTGTCACATACTCCCACTTCTCGGCATTTGTTACACGTCCAGGCAGCCCACAAACAAGTGGTGCATCGGGGTTTTTTTCTTTACCTAGGAGCTAACTTACGTAAATGAGATTTCGTTGTTAAGCCTCATTCTCTTGCTTTAACGTTTTCCAATTACTTACATGTTAGTGAATTCCAGGATATGGTTTTCCAACAACAACAGACAAATCAACTTGCTATTTATTATTCTCTGTCCACACTTTTCATGCTCCAGATTTGTTTCTGTAACATTAATCTACACATGAAGAACATCACAATCAATGAAAACCAAATTTAAAAATTACAGTTATCACCCATCCTGAGCTTCCAAGTAAAATTTAAGGCACATGAGCAGTTCAAATCCATTTCTGCTTCCTACTAACTGTGGGCCTTGGGTAGAATTCCCCAAATCCTCTGTGCCTCAGTTTCCTCATGTCTAAACCAGTTGTACCTACTTCATTGATTTGTGATAGAAACTCAATTAAATGAGACCTGCAAAGCATTAGCTACTTTTTCTAGTACCTTTTTCAACACCAGTGTGAGGTCATGGAACGTGGTGTTTGAAAGAGCATAGACTCTGGGGCCTGGGTTCAAATCCTGACTTTTCCATTAATAACTGTGACTCAGGCAAGTTAAGGGATCTCTCTGAGCCTGCATGTTCTCACCTGTTGAACTGGGATTTAAAAAAAATAAAACAGCGCCTAGCTCACAGGGTGGTTGTGAGGAGGACCTCAGCATGCATAAGCACTGTATTGTTTGTAGATATTTTAACAATGATGAAACCAAGGCTTATTGAAGGTGTTACCGTCTCCGGGAGAAGTTGGCTATATAATGAATTTATGCACATATCCAGGCTCCCACAAGGAAACAGCTTTGGGATCAAACTAAGGTCTGTGCAGACAGCATGCACTTCCGGACTCACACACAGCTATTGTTCCTAACACCTTAGGTTCACATTTCCATAGTGACCAGCATGTTTGTTTACTCATTTCCTAATGTTTTGTGTTTTGTTTTTTTTCCTATAACTGGAGTCCCACAAGGATAGCCAGTTTGGGGATTGTATTGTTTGCAGCAAACCCCAAAGGCACTTACTTGCCCCTGTGTTTGGGCAAAGCCTGGAACAAATGCTTGCTCAGCCCGCCTTCTCTTGACCCACGCCCCACCCCGCCAGGCCAGCCTTGTTGGGCCCTTTAAGGCGAGTGTCGCTTAAGGACACGGTTCCTAACCCTGCGTGAGTCCACACCCGTTGACTATAGTGTCACCCAAACAGGAAGGGGCGAAGGGTATACATCTGGCTCCCAGGATGGCTGGAGACCACAATGGATGAGGACTCACTCTCTCCCCACCATGTTGCCTCAATTCTCAGACAGGCTGTGGCAACAGCAACCCCGAAGTCCAGGTTTCCCTGCTGCAGCCTGGCAACCCCAGCAGCGGAAGAGCAGTCCTTTCTGGACCAGGAATCACAGCCTCATTCCCTGAACTGGTCCCTGAGGTCAAAGAGAGAAGCAGGGCTCTGATTGGCCAGGGCAGGGTGACATGCTCACTGACAGAGCCAATGAGCAGTCATCCCTACCCAACCTTGTAGATTGAATATGGAGAAGGAGTGATCGATCCTCCAAGAAAACAGAGGTGCTGTTACCGGAAGAAGGGGGAGTGGGCACCTGGCAGGGAAAAACAGCAGAGCCACCTGCACCCGGTTTTTGAAGGCTGCTCCCGAGCGGGTACCTCCTGAATCCTCACTTCTGGCCTGGAGGCTGCCTACAGCTGAAGAGGCTCCATGCTGACCAGATTGAGCCTCCCAAAGCCTCTCCCACTCCCCTGCCCCCTCCTTCGTGCTGGACCCTGGCCAGCCCCCACGTACTGCTCAGAATGACTGCCCATTGAGCCTCCCCGCCTCTGCAGTCAGATCCAGGGTCTTCTAGCTCAGCCTGCATCAGCCTCCCCTTCTCAGACAACGCTCAGTGGCCCCATTTTCCTTAAATATGAACTCCTGGCTTCTCAACCTGACATTTAGAGGCCTGCCCATATGCCAGTCCACTTCACTAGTCTTCCTGTTCCCTGCTTCCCTACAACCACTCCCAACCACCTCACGTCTGACACCCTGTCACCACCCTTTAGCTCTGCCCTCCCCACTGCCAGGGAGCTGTTTATACAGTCCTCTACCCTGTAATCCCATGAGGTGGAATTCTCCCCACAACACTGGCTTTAGGGTCAAGTCCAAGCGCCGATGCTGACCTGCCGCACATTAGCCTCTCTGTTGGATTTGCCATGTGCAAATGACGGTACCTAAGTCACCAGACTAGTGGACATCTCTAGAAAGCTCCCTGTAGAGTATCTGTTAACGGTGGCTTCACATTATCAGCCACCAGCCTTCCAGGCCCGGCCCAAATTACACCTACAAAGCCTGTACTGAACCCCACTGCCCCCCACAAGACAGCTTTGTACTTATGTTCTACCTGTAACGTAGTGGTCCATGTGCCTGTCCTGCCCCCAACTAGATTAGAACTTCCAGAAAGTGAAGGGCAGTCTCGTTCACCTTGACATTCCTCAAACACCTCTCCTAGCCTTAGACACCCCAAAGGGGCCGGAATCACTTCAGGGAAATGGACTCCAATTTTGTGCTTCCTGAAGCATTCGTGCTCATTAGTTGGTCATTAGTTCACTAGATGGAGCTGACAGGAATGCAGTGCCCACTGGGGACATCCCTGGTGTCAGGATTCCAGACGGTCACAGCGTTTCTCCCTCAACTCCTCAGCTTGTCACACAGGAGTCAAAGGGCTCACCTCCCACCAACTGTCACATGAAGATAAAGATAAAATAAGTGGATGATGGTTTACTATTAAAGCAAACACACAGCACCTGCACACCCAGAAGCACCCTGGGTGGGAGGATGGGGGCGGGGGCTCAAGTAGATAAAATCCAACCCTGCCCAGGACACCAGGAATGGCCCAGGTCTCCATTCTTGTCCCAACTCTCCACCTTCAAAACTGTCACCCAGAGAGCCTGCTTTATGCATGTGGCCCAGGATGGCTTTGAATGAGACCCAACACAAATTCGTAAACTTTCTTAAAACATTATGAGATTGTTTCAGCTACCTTTCCTTTTCTTTTTAGGGTCATCAGTTATCGTTAGTATTAGTGTATTTTGTGTGTTCCAAGGCAGTTCTTCCAATGCGGTCCAGGAAAGCCAAAAGGTTGGACAGCCTGCATGCATTAAGGCATTTATTACACTGGTGCAACCAGGCTAGTCAGTCAACAAGTGGGTCCAAAGAAAAGTTTCAAGACTCATTTTGGGGGAGGCTGGGATGGCTTAGTGGGTTGAGTACTCGCCTTGCAGCCCCAAGGTCCAAGCATTGAGTTCTGGTCCAGCCTTGGCCCGTGCAGACCCATATGCTGAACTGAGGTGTGCTTCCCATGTGGGAGGCCCCCAGTTCGATTCCTGCCAGAGCGAGCTTCCCATGTGGGAGGCCCCGGCTTGCAAGGGTAAGCTTCCCATGCGGGAGGCTCCCAGCCCAGTTTCCACCCTGCGTGGCCCCGCGCCCACCTGTGTGGAATGAAACTATGTCAAAAACTAATGACGTACAACTGTGGAGGAGACTGTTCTGGGCCCTCCCCCTTCTCTCTCTCTCTGTCAAAACATTAAAATAAATCTTTTTTAAAAAGATTCATTTGGTCAAGATGGCTGGAATAATCTTATAACTTCCCACAATGTAATGCTAAGGAGGACAACCTTTGGTAAGATCCAGAAGGCTTGGGATGTTTATTTTTCTTAACAGACTTTATTTCTTTATGGTTCCATCAAGTGGGCTTACAGTTACAAGGCATAGATTGCCATTTACTCCCTCAAGTGGAAATACCTTTGTTTTTATAAGTGTTGTGCACACTCACTGTACAAAATGAAAGTTTTTTTAACTTGTGTTCACTAATTATGGCCTTTATTCATGTCAATAAAAATAGATCTTGGGAAGCCGGGATGGCTCAGCAGGTTGAGTGCTTGCTTTGCAACCCCAGAGACTGAGGATCGAATCCCAGCCCGGGCATATGCAGACCCATATGCTGAACTGGAGTGTGCTTTCCATATGGGGAGCCCCCAGTTCAGTCGGGAGGCCCCCAGTTCAGTTCTCGGCCCCTCGTTAAGCCCCTGGCTTGAGGGGCCATGCCTCCCATGTGAGAGGCCCTCAGCCCAGTTCCCGCCATGCACAGCCCCCACCCACCTGTGTAGAACAAAACCATGTTGAAAACTGATGACGTATAACTGGGAAGACTGCTCTGGGCCCTCCCCCTTCTCTCTGTCTCTCTCTGTCTGTCAAAAACAATAAAATAAATCTTTAAAAAAGAATAGATCTCCATGATTCTGAATGTCTACATAGGAGCATATTATTTGAATATGCTAAAATTAATTTTATCAATCCTCTACTTCTGGTCACTGAAAGTATTTCTAATTTCTCTCTATTATAAACACTCTTTAAACCTCCTGTAGGGGAGGCCGGGATGGCTCAGTGGGTTAAGCGCTCACTTTGCAGCGCTGGGGACTGAGGATCGAATCCCGGCCCCGGCCCGTGCGGACCCGTATGCTGAACTGGGAGCTCCCCCGGTTCAGTTTTTTCTCTCTCTCTCTCTCTCTGTCTGTCAAAAATAAATAAATAAATAAAAATATATTTATTAAAAAAACCCTCCTGTAAAACATTAGTACCCCTATTTTTCCTTCAGGTAAAATCTTAAAAATGGAACTTTGAGGCTAAGGGTTATACAGTTTTAAGCCTTTTGAGGTATTTTAACAATGATGAAACCAAGGCGTTTACCCTTGAGAAAGGCTTACCACTTTGCACTCCTTTCAGCGATGCAAGAATAAAGTTTGAAAGAGCGTATTTACCTACACTTCCTTAACGAGGCATTGGCAATGTTTCAATTTTTGCCCTTCTACGATTCTGCATGGCTTCTAAGAGTTTGCTTACCAGTGAGGTTGAGCACCCCTTCATGTGTAGAAATCCCTACTTACTGCCTCTCTGCCCAGTACCCTCTTTGTTTCCCCTAGAAACCACCTCCCCACTTCTCAGTCTCTCTGGATGTAACCAGAGCCACCGTGTCCACCCCTGTGACGTACATTCTGCGGATCAGAGAGTTGATGCCTGCAATCTACGTTAATTGCTCCGGAACAATCCACTGACACCAGAAAGGCCAATGGGAGTCATTCCCTAGGATTTTCCAAATTTGAATCGGGGAGGAAGCTGGAAGAGGTGAAACCCTGAATGTTTCCTCCACATGTGGAGAAAGTAGTGAGAAAATACAAAGCTGGTAGCTGGTGAGAAGCAGGAGAGAGATGAACAGCGCCGGTAGGTTCAAGTTCCAAGCTGCACGGGTTCCGAGGGCATCCTGGTCCCTGCAGGCCCCTCCCCACTTTGACATGTGAGATACCCCAGTATCCTCCCAGATGAGTTCTCCTTTGTCTATACTAGTCCAGATTGAATTTCTGTTACTTGCAACTAAGACTCCTGTCTAATTAATACATCTTCTTTACTAGGTGTTTCTTCTTTTGTGAATTACCCCTCCACATTATTTGCTCATTTCTCTGCTAGATGTCTTCCTCTTTCTGATTAATTTTATGAGAGAACCATGTATACGGAGGCTATTTTCCCAGCTTGTCGCTGACTTGTAACTTTTGTTATGATCTCTTTTCTCAGAGAACTTAACTATTTTGCACTGTCACACATGCCAATCTTTTTTCTCATGATTGCGCCCCCAAACTGTAAGAAATATTCACCTACATTTTCTTCTAGGATGTTCCTCGTTTCATTTTTTAAACTCTAAATCTCCAACGGCTCTATAATTATTTTTAGTTAGTGTAAGGTAGGAACTTAACACTATGTCTTCCCCAAGGATTAGTTTAGCCAGTTATCTCAACGTCATTTCCTAAGTCATTCTTTCCCCATTGATTTGAAATGCTTCCTTTATTACAGACTAAATTTTTTACATACACTGGGTTATCTGCCTCTAGACTTTCTATTTCATTTATGTTCTTTATTTGGTCTCTGGAATCATTAGGGCATTGTCCCTATGTGATGATAAAGGTACAGAGAGACTTAAGCCCCTCACTTTGGGACCTCAAATGAGCAGCAAAGCAAGGACAGAACCCAAATCACGGGTTTCCACCTTTCACCACTTCCAGCTGTAGAAAGCGTTCGCCACAGAGAACCAGCAGTCCCTCGGCATCACCCCAGACTGAAATCTGTGTCACCAGTTAAGATAAAGGCAACCAAACGTCTGACGCTGCGGGTGAATGAAGTGGTCGGGATTTGTCAGGCACCCATGTCCTACCTCGTTCTTCATGGGGGGTAAGTGTCCCCAACCACAGGCCTTAGGAAGTAGGTCATGCTTACCAATCTCTAACTCCTTGGAGGATGCCTCCAGCTCTACACGGCAATGTTTCCCTCACTCGTGTCCAGATGGAAAATTCTTACATTTTTCTCAGCAATATTGATATTGTTTTCTTTGGCCAGACAGAGCACTTTGTATTTTTAAACGTTCCAGGAAGGCTGTTTATTAAGATAATACAGTGCAGAACAATCAAACTGTTTATTTTTTGACTTTTAATTTTCCTTTCTATAATCCACTGAAGAAAACACTAGAATCATGAATTTGCCTTTCTTAGATTGCAGGCATCAGTTAAATTAGCAGCGGCAGAGTTCTTTCCTGTTCATTTCTACTACACATGTAACCCCTCCCAGCTCAAATTCTTTCCTTGGGGTAATTTTCATTTTAATGTGAAATGCTTGTTCTTCAAATTAACATCGAATCTGAATATGAAGTACCCACAGCTGAATTACTACCAGTGGAAAATGCACCAGCAAATTCTCAAGATCTAAAGGGTGAAAAGAGCTCCAGAAATCACCGGGGCCAAGGCATACATTTATACAGCTGAGGAAAGTTTGGCTCAGAGAGGTTAAGCAACGTGCTTAAGCTCACACAGCATGTTGGTGGCACATTCTCCCTCCCCCTGCAGCCTTTCCACTAGAGGCATTAAGAGAGCTTTCAGTGGAATTGAAACACCTCAGTTTGATGTGCTTAACAGCAAGATGCCATCTTACCTTGAAAGGAAAAAAAGTGGAGGTCTTGACCTCCTCTGGGAAGTTAGTAAACAGCTATGTTCTTGAGTGTTGCCAGATGGTAGCAACACCACGTTCCCATGTGCTAGCAGACTCTAACCCTAGGCTGAATGTGTCTATCACTAGAACGTGATGTGCAATGAAAACACTGGCCTGACCTGAAAATCTAGACCAGGATTCTGGTTTCAGTTCCACAGTGGGCATCACAGTCATCTTCTCGTACCAGAAGGACCCCTCAGCAAAAGGCGGCATGTTTATTCTGGATGTTTCCAAAGAGCAGAGCCAGGACTGGATGGGTGAGTGCCATGCCAGGCACACCTGGGCGGGACCTGCAGGCCTGGGTATAGCGTTAGCATTTGGTGAGGCCCCAGGGAGACACACAGGAAAAGAAAAAACTCTAGTCCCAGCCCATGGGGCATGTGCAATTAATTTAGTGGGTGAAGCAAGAAGCCTAGCTAATAAGGTCTTGTGTTTTTTTTTAATCTAGCAGTTCAAAATGGGATGGGCTTCTTGAGAGAGTGTGTGAGTTCCCAACCCTAGAAAGATGTGAGCAGAGGGCAGCCCCCAGCCACCAGGGATGCTGCAGAGGGTCCTGGTCCGGGCACCAGGATGACAGAGAGCTCTCAGCCACGTCCAGACGCATGGTCCAGTGAACGGGCAGCCTTTCTCCTCCGCTGGGTTCTCTGCTGCTTCAGGGGTGCGGGCCAGCACAGCTACAAAGGCTTCCAGGAAGAAGAGGCCACTGCTCCTTCCAACAGCCACAAAAACACTGAAGACGGGAGACTGGACTCTGCCCTCATGCCCAGCTTCTCTCTCCTGGAGACAGAGAGGGGAGGCAGGGCTGTGGCTTGTTTCAGATTGGGTACTGTTTTTATTCATGCTTTTGATGCTGGGGGGGGGGACTCGTAGAAGTTGCACCTACGTAAATCACATGCAAACCTTCAGTCAAAGTAGTTACAGATGGGAGAACCCACAGGAATCCTGAGAGGAGAACCTTGTGGCAGATAAAAGACAGGGGCAGAGATGTGATGAACCAACAGCACAGCTCATGCAACACCTTTGAGGGAGGTGGGAGAGGAAGCCCCCCCCCCCCCCCCCCCCCCCCCCCCCCCCCCCCCCCCCCCCCCCCCCCCCCCCCCCCCCCCCCCCGTCCCAAGACACATTGACAAGTCTACCGCCTCATGGCGTGAAGGGAGCCTCTCTTGACTTGTGCACAACCAAGCATCAAAGTCCTTACAGATAAGAAAAAAACGCAGTGGGGATGGGGGAAGGGAATTTGTGCTGTGTGGCCTTAGAAAAATCACTCCACCTCTCTGAGCTTGACTTCCTTCTTGCTGAAACTGAAATAATAATAGATATAGCTGCCAAGTCTGGTGATGATCAAAGGAGAGAAATATGGAACCACCTTTACAAAGCGGTGGGGCTTGTTATCTGAGCCTGTGTTACCTGCCAATTTACACATTCAAAACCCAGGGGCAATTACAATGTCATTGCCAAATAAAGTCTTTGACTGAACTTGATTTCCCTAATCTAAACTTTCCCTAATCATAAGAAAATGTACTTTGTCCATCTCTCAGATCACTTAACTCCATTTCAGGAATTATTACTATTCTTCTCAAAGAGGGAGAGAGGATGAAGGAGGAACGCTATTAGACAGATACCACCATTAGGAAAAAAAAGGACTAAAAGTCTTCAAATACATGCATAAAGATGTTACACAATGGGTAGGCTATTCCTACACTGTTTACAATATATTTAAAAACTGGAAAACCTAAGTGGCCCACTATGGGGGCTTGGTTAAATATATTATTAAACCTACGTAAGACAATCAAAGGCACAGGCCTCTTTAAACCAGATCACCCCCGAGGGGCTGCTAGCAAACACCCAGCATTCCACTGAAACGACACTCCTCCGTTTCCAGCCTTTCACAATTTCTCCTGCGACCCATCCACTTCGTGGGAAACTGTAAACACAGACAGGGGGAGGCTCTACAATCTATTGTTGACTGAAAACAGCCACAGGGCCCCACTGTGTGAAAGGCACCCACCAGTATGTTCACACATGCATGCACAGTGGACTCTCCGTTAACCGGCACCCACGGGACTGGTACGTGTCCCATCAAGGTAAGCAGGCTCTCCGTTAACCAGAACTCAAGCCCCTGGCACTCTCAAGCAACGGGCAAAACAAGTGCCGGTGGCTTGAGTGCCGGTTAACAGAGAGTCAACTGTAGAGACCTGGGGCCGTGCCCGCCTAAATACCCACAGCGCTGCTCGCTGAGCGGTGGGCCTGGCAGCAGCACACGGAAGGGGAGAGAGCTTGCCTTTCCTCTTGGCGTTTCTGCACTGCGGTTTGGCTTCTCTTTGCAGGTTTAAATCTTGCAAATTAGATGGAATGACTCCTGTGCCATCGAGTCACAGCTGCACCCTCAATTCCCTTCCAAATGTCTCCTAGGTGTGAGCTCTGACGGTCCCAACAGCCGCTAGGGTCATGGAGGGACTGTGACGGAACAGAACGAGTAGCAGGCAGAGGGGGCTCGGTGCTGAGCTAGCAGGGTGCTGTCGGGCAAGGCATTTATTGAAGCTGAGTCTCCCACTCTTCATCTTTAAGAATGGGGCAGGGGAAGCCGGGATGGCTCAGTGGGTTAAGCGCTCACTTTGCAGCGCCGGGGACTGAGGATCGAATCCTGACCCTGGCCTATGTGGACCCATATGCTGAACTGGGGAGTTCCCCCAGTTCTGTTCTCCCTCTGTCTCTGTATCTCTCTCTCTCTCTCTCTCTGTCAAAAACAATTAAAAAAAACAATTCAAGAACACTAATGAATTGTAAGCTTTAAAAAAAAAAAAGAATGCGGCAGAACCAAACAGACCTCACAGGGTCATAAAGATCCAATCAAACAATGGGCACAAAGGACTTTACAAATGTGAAATGATTTTTCTAGAAAAATGATGGGCGACTCCATTTCTCACTCTCTCCCCTTTTCAGAGCCTTGCACGGTGCCAAGTCCACAGTCAGTACTAACTAAATACCGGACTTATGCCCCTGGGGAAGATGCACAAGCCAACCCGGGGCTTTTCTCAGAATTCTCCTCGCACGGAACCCCCACGCTCTCGCACTTACGGCAGATATTTAGAGCGCACAAGCCCACCCTGGGCGAATGAAATGCTAAGCACACACAGGTTCACTTCTAAGCACTTGCCCAGGAAGAACTTGACTGAGAAGGCCTCTCAAATCCTCAACCCTCTCCATCATTCCTGAAATGTTCGCAAGCTGCCAAAAAGACCAGGCGCCGGGGTACAAAACAGTCGCCCAACAGTGACCAAAATGTAAACTGAGACGTGTACTTGAAGGGTAACCCTCACCTTGGTCACCCGTTGGACCATCGAGGAAATCAAGTTTCCCCTTCTTTAATTTATGTTCTGCTATATGTTATAGAGAATTAAGCTTTAATTTTTAAAATCCCTCTAATTGGACACTACTGATGGGAAGACATCTGGGGCAAATATCTAGGCCCGGTGCATTCCACCCCAAGCAATGGTTAGTGGTTTGGAAAATGAGCGTGTGGCAAAATAACCAGCGGTTGCTAATTATTATATATCTCGGGGTCTGGCATCCTGCACGCAGCAGTCGTGTTGGCCTCTTCCTCTCCAGAGAGGATTACAGAATTGACTGTTTAGAAATGTCTTCTCTGAGTTCATGTACATTTTCTTTGTCTTAATTGGATCCAGCCTCTTTGCCCATGAGCAGAAGGGCCATTTTTCTGTAACGATCACATCCTTCGCATGCCAGGTCAGCCACCATCCAAGGTCTGGAAGGATCCGGGGCTCGGCTCCCTAATTTCTTTCCATGTCCTCAGCCTCGTTCCACGAGTGATGTGTGAAGCATGGAAGGGCTGCGTCCTTAGCTACCTTCGATTTAGCTGGAAAGGGTATGAGGGTCACGGCATGATACACGACCTCCTCCAATCCACACAGAGCCTCCGAATTAAGTTGTTTGCCCCAGATGTTTGGTCTAAGGCAAATATTTACTTCTTCCAAAACAAGTCAAACAGCCCACTTCCAAACTGGGGGAGTTTTCCATACATTTTTCACAGTTAAGATAAACATTTGGAAAACATTTTCCAATGTGCCCTATACCCTTAGCTAATCTATCTTACTTAACAATGTTGAATCGTTTCCTAACTTACCATCTACGGTGACATCCAGACCATTTTGTGAAGATCTTACTTTCTCGGCTCCTCCCCTTCCTCCATGTAACTTAATACAGCACCAGTGCATCGTTTCCAGAAACATTTGCTGAACACCTACTATGTTCCGGGCATGCACTGGTCTGACACACCCTTTACCATCAATGACTGCAGCTGAGTGGCAACAACCCACTATGGCCCTTGGCTTGAGAAAAGCTGTGTCCTTTGCCATTCACAGAAGCGGCCTCATTTGTTGTCCCCGCCCCATTCTCTGTTTCCTAGGGCTTGGAGTTCCTTCCCTTCCCTCGGGATGTGTTCCCTAAGCATCCCAACAAGCTCCTCCTGAGAGCACAAATGGACAACGTTACGGTGGGCAGAGCACCCTTCTGCATCAGCCATGGTAACACTGTGTCAGGCCATTCGTGGACCCCCCTGCAGCTTGAGTCCATTTCCAGAGGTGCAAACACCTGTGCCAAGATGGAATTCCATTTTCAAATGAGGCTTCACGAGACCTTTGATCAGATGTGCGGACCAGTTACACTGGCTGGCTCCTCTCTCGACTGTAGTTGGGTAATTCTACCCTCCACCGCCCCTGCCCTCCAGAAATGGTTCTATCTGGAGCTTCACCCTCTTTGCAAGAGCAGATCTAAGGCCTGACTTCCTGTCCTCTCATTACTAGGCGGTGACATCACGATGCCTCTTCCCCAGCATCTCAGGTCTGGCAGTGACCCCCAAGGGAGCCCATGGTTCTTCAACTCTCTCGCCTCCCAACACACACACAAACACGCAAGCACATACATGCGGATATGGTTTCTAAATGCAAATATCCATAAGGTTACCACTGAAAAGGGGGTAGGGGTTCATGCTGAGAGGGCTTTTCTGGAGAAAAAGACGACTGCACACATTCCGTTTAGGAGCAAGAGGGGGATGCCCTACTCTGGTGGGTTCCCCCCCACCGCTCCCCACCTTGGCCCCCACTTTTTTAGGTAAAGAAACCTACATAGATATGAGCACACATCGCAGTGCCATCAGGCACAGGATAGCCCAGGGGGTCTCGGGACAGACATGGCCACACGTGCTAAGCCAACACGAGCAGGAACGGGCCTGCCCAGTGCCCACCTCCTGGCTCTGCCTACAACAGGGAGTAATGTCACTGCCAATGACACGTTCCCACTCCCACCCATCTGGTTTGACACCTGTCCCTCAGAGGCACGGCTTTGGCTTCTCAAGATGCTTTCCAAGCCCTGCAAAGAAGAATGCCAAGAGGCTGACCTTGGTCTTTCGATGTGCTGATGTGTGTGTGGGAGGAGAGGGTGTGGGTAGAATACACGTGACTGGGGCTCCAGAAAGGACCGGGGCCATGTGCGCACACACGTGCCGGTACGTGTGCACAGCATGCATGTATCCCTCCTCAGTCACAGGCTGGAGCAGGTAAACAGCTGCTTTAAAGTGGGAACACCTATTGTGAGGATTCGCCTATTAGTCGTTCACAAGCTAGTAGGAATTACTTTAGCCAACTGCTCTCAAATGGGCACTTAGCTTGAGGTCTTGAGGAAAAATGATATTCCCACTTTGCCCCTTTGTCCAGGAAATCTGACCGACACTCTTTCTCTTCCTCAGCTGCAACATCAAGGACATTTACAGTTAGAAACCATACCGTCCTGAGAAATAGGTTTATTATTTTGGTCTTATGCTACCACAGGGGAAGGGAAGCCAGGATGGCTCAGTGGGTTGGGTGCTCACTTTGCAGCACTGGGGACCGGGGATCGAGCCCCAGCCCGTGTGGAACCATGTGCTGAGCTGGGAGCTTGCCCAGTTCAGCTCTCTCTCTGTCTCTGTATCTCTCTCTCTCTGTCAAAAATAAAAATAAATAAATAAAAATATATTATGCTACCACAGGGGAAAGGAAAGATTTGTTTTGGAACATTAAAGGACTTTGGAACTCCACAATTCAAGTGACCTTGGACAAGTAGTTCACCTTCTTTTGTCTCAGTTTCCCCATTTGTGAAACCAAGGAAACCTCTATTTTGGAAAATGAAGGGCAGACCAGTGGATGGAACAAGAAGGCTTGGGGCAGCAGAGGCCCTGAACACCCCGTGGGCCTCTGCCCCTTTGCAACACAGGAATGTTACCCGTTTATCTCAGTTTCTTCTGCTTTCCGCACAGGCCCCAGAAGTTGTCTTTGGAGGTTCATTTCTCTATGGCCTGTAAAAACATATACTAATACTCCACAGATTACAAATTTCTGAGAGTTAAGACCACCTCTATCTAATTAGGCTAATTTATTACTGACTTCTTTCAGGAAGATGTTATCAGTGACTCTTGTCACAATTTCAAATAGAGTTGCCCACTTTAGACACCAAAGAACAGCCAACTGTTTTATTGTTTCAAATGCGTATGTTGCTTTCTCAGTGTGGTCTAACTGGGCTGTTAAAATGTTTCAAATCTCAGAAGAAAAAGGTTTTTAACAATGTGTTTTTGACATCTTTCTTTGTGATTTTATTTCAGTCTATTCAAAAGAAATGGAGACACTTTAAGTTGTTTTATCTACAGGTATTTTTTCCCTCATTTTAGAGCACTTTCTGAAGTCTGTGGAGTTCTTTTTTTCTTCCTTCTGTGGATTTACTATACCTACAACTTAATTTTTTTTTCTTAATGATTGTTTGAAAATATCCTCACATCGGGATTTTCAAGAAGGAACAAGAGGCTCGGTATTGATAATATGCACTTAATTTGAATCAGGAAAGTCAGTTGCTCAATCTAGGCAAATGTCCCAGCAAGATATAAAAAGAAGGGGGAAATATGGGTGGGTCACCACCACCACCCATATCTGTGGACTGTTCCAGAACTGAATCTTTCTCTGCAGTCAGTCCTAATCCCCAAACCCCCAACCCAGCCCACACCCTTCCTGTCTCTTCCCCTCCCCCCACCCGCATTTTCCTCTCAACCTCCTCCTTAACCTTCCCCCAATTATCATGTCAGAAGTTAGGGGTTGTCACACTCTTATTTGATCTGATGTGCAGAACTCCAGAACAGATCTGTCCAATGAGCTTTCTGCAATGCTGAAGGTTCTGTATGGGGGCAGGCCAGTAGCCACAGCCACAGGTAGCTACTGAGTCCTTGAAATGTGGTTTGCATGCTAAAGAAACTGAATTCTTTATTCTATTTAATTTAAATATAAGTAGCCTCATGCAGCTAGTAGCTACCATGTTGGACAGCACACTTTAGAGGACTAGCTGCCTTTAACTCTTACAGGTCATGGCCACTGGCCGCCTACATTAGAGGATGTGCCCATACCAATCCCAACAATAATCCACAAGGGAAGGCAGCCACCACCATCTTTATTCCACAACTTTGGCCTATTAACACTGTCCGGGTCGCTAGCCCAGAAAAACCACCCAAGCTCCCCTGGAAGGCACCACTGCACGCCAGTTTGCCTCTTGGATTTTGTCGCCACTCCAACCAAAGGGTCTTCATGCCATTGTGGTTTTCATGGTTTTCATATGTAGGAAATGACCTTCATAAAAACACCATGTCTTGGAAAATTAGCAGCTGTCTCCCAGATTCAGGCCTATCCCTCTAGTATGACTCTTGAATTATCCATAAGTTGTGTTTGGCCCCTCAGGCTCTTGCCCAAGTTTGGGGCACAGGACAGTCAATACAGGGTACCCAGGTGAGCAGGTCACTGAACAACCAGTTTCAGCTCTTGGGGGAAAACAAATCTGGTTCTACTCATCTCTGATATACCAGTTTAAAAACCTAAGATAATGAGGGTGCCCAAGTCCAGCTCTTTACCGGCCTCCAACTTCATCTCTCCAAGGGTGACATCTAGAATGTTACCTCCCACAAGGTCCTTCAACAATCGATGTCGAATGAACACTTTTATCCTTGTAAGAATTTCCTAAAATTTAAGAATGGTTTTCTCAAAATGAGAAGGGGGTGTGGGGAGAGCAGGGTCTAGTCAAGGAGTAGCTGCTTTCTCTTTAGAAGGTAGCATGATTTGGAGATGCCGGGATGCTCAGTGGGTTAAGTGCTCACTTTGCAGCCTTGGGGTCTGAGGATCAAATCCCAGCCTCGACCCGTGCGGACCCATATGCTGAACTGAGGTGTGGCCCCAGTTCAGTTCTCACGAGGGCCTACCCCCTATGCAGGTGGCCCCCAGCCCAGTTTCCACCCTGCGTGGCCCCCGCCCACCTGTGTGGAAAGAAACCATGTCGAAAACTGATGACGTACAACTATAGAGACTGCTTTGGGCCCTCTCCCTTCTCTCTTTCTCTGTCAAAAACAATAAAATCTGGGGAAGCTGGGATGGCTCAGCGGGTTAAGCGCTCACTTTGAAGCCCCGAGGACGGAGGATCGAATCCCAGCTCCAGCCCAGGCGGACCCACATGCTGAACTGGGGAGTTCCCACATTTCAGTTCTCTCTCTGTCTCTGTATCTCTCTCTCTTTCTGTCAAAAATAATAAAATATATATATATATATATATATATATATGTATATTTAAAAAAACAATAAAATCTTTAAAAAAAATAAAAATATAGTATGATTTACAGTGCTTCCTCTAGTGTTTAGATGGCACTAAATAGAACCATATTGTTTTCACCACCAAAAGACTAAATTCTAAGAAGCTTGATTTATTGATTAAAATCTTTTTAATATTTATGGTATTAAATAAAAATTCTCACTGAAATTTAACAGAATGTGTTTTAAAGTAGAAATCATTCCCATTATTTAAGCCTAGGTACACAATCCATTTTTATCATTTAAAATCACTTCTTAAGCCCCTGTGTCTTCCCTATTGGATTTTGATGTGCGGAATGGGAGCTGGGGATATAAGACTGAATAAATTCCTGAAATCTTTTTCTATGTGTCACCGTTTATAGCCACTTTCTATTGTTTCCTCGGGTTTCACCTCTGAGTTGCATGATCTGCAGAGATATCTCTTTGTAACCATGAGACTTTTTATTTCAAAAATGTGTAGATATTGTAATGCTTTACCTTGAACCACAAATATATTGGCACAAATTATTCACTTTAAAGGCTGCCTGCAATCCTGGACAGTTTCCTAAGAACATGGTAAGTTCCCAGGTATAGACTGAATGGTGAATTTGGTGGCATGTTGAGCATTTACCCAAAGTTCACTTGGACATTATGGAAGTCTCCAGGCCAAGGCCAAAGGGTATCATCCAGCCAGCTAGTGACAGCTTCTGAAGACACAATTTAAACAGGATTAGTTGGGGCATTGGAAGAATCAAGCTTTTTGGAGTTTCGAATCTGACAAGCAGCAGCTAAGCTCTTGAAAGATGAGAGTCTTATGGGCATTTATCTGATGATTTTGAAATCAGGCAGCTGAAGTAATTAAAATCACTTGAAATCTTTCTGGAAGAGAGCAAGGCCCTCTGAAAACACTGTTATTGGTTTCTCTATCTCCAAGCTGTCAGTACTGAAAAGAAACTTAAAAATCAAAGGTGGTTTCATTGAATGGCATCACACTTCACAGGCCAGGCAGCCTTCACACACTCAGCTGCCTGCGCCAGAACCAAAGCTGTTGCTCTTCTGTGTGGTATGACTGAAGGGAGGAGTAAGTGTGTCTGCAGAGAGCGTAAGAAGGCTGCAAGCTTCAGACACATTGCAATGTCCTTCTAACACAACACCTACGTTTCAGTTTTGTCATCATGAACTTGGGGTACAAGCAAAAGAGGGAAGCGGGGCCCGGGCTTTCAGCCCTGCTCTGGAATGCTGTGTGTCCAAGCAGACCCTGCCCCTGCCCCTGGCTGGTGGATGCAGATTCCCTCCCTAGCCTCAGGAGCCCCCAGCTCCACCTGTTCCCAGGCCCGCCCGGTTTGTGGTCATCAGGAAGAGCCAGGCCAAGCTACCAGAGTTATCTGAGGAAATGGTTCTCGCACATTCTGGTTCTCAGCAATTGCATCAATGGCAAAGTCATTATGTATTTCCTGATGTCTCAGTTCCTGTACTCGGTGCCTGCTAGAATCATGCTCAGGAAAATGGGATCAATACTCCCTCTGTTGTCTTTATTGATCAGATATGGCTACTGCTGGCCTGTGGAGAAAGGAACGGTGGGCCCCTGCAAAATTTCTTCTCATCACTGTTCACTCAAGATTGAGACAACAGATCTAGAATATGAGGAAAACACAAAAAACCTTAACTGCAACAATAACAAAAAGAAATATACAAAAGGCACTCTACACTCTTTCTCACTACTATTATTTCAATACTAGCTTGCTTGCCAATTTTGTAAGATTCTGAACAATAACTACATAGACAGAGATAGTTCAGGCCTCTTTTCATTAAATGCTTAATCACTTAGCTCATCTCCATAAACTGGCATGAATTCAGTCTCAACTTCCTTCTTTTCTTCCCTAACCGTTTTTTAAGGAGAGTAATCTGAAGTTTCTTAGAGTGAACAAGTTGGTGTTTTCTCATGAGACCAGGACATATAAACAGCCCAAAAAATATACTTGGGTGACTTAAAATTTTGAACCCAGATCTTGAGCTTTTCTTATTTCAAAACAAATGTCTTCAAAGGTGCAATTTGCTTCTAGGTTTTCTCTAATGCTAACAATGAATCACTTTTACTCTAATCGACTTACAGATTTTTCTACTTTATTGCTATATTTATGTTTTTCACTTTCTACATGCTTTATTATGGTACAAACTTAAATTTACAATGAATTAGAAGGTATCTGCTTTTCAGAATGCATAATAATAAAAGATAGGCCCCTAAACTGTCCACCAACATGGACAACTACAAATTCAATAGCATTTACAAAGTGTGTCTGTCTTTCTTCAAGGTCTATTTCTTTATGTGACTTTTACTTGAAAGCTACATTTTAGATTATTTACAATATATTTTGTTAAGTAAACTAAATTAAATTTCACATTCCCCTAGTATATTTATACCATTCACAAGAATCTTCAAGTGGGAGGTGTTTTTAAACATTCCAAACAACTTAGATTTCTTAAGATATTATAAATTTTATGTCTTACTTTACTAAACTGATGGGAACTTTCATTTCTGAATATTTGGATAACATAATTACTTGCAGAATTACTTAATTTAAAAGAATGACTTCAAGTATATGATAACCGAGGAGAGAAAAATAAGTTGCTTTTTTCTAAAAGCATTCACAGTACTTAAAATATATGTGCTCCGATTTTTAATAAAGACCCAGCAAGAAGAAAACAGAAGCACTTAAAATCGTGGATTCTGTTTAGACATAATAAAGGGGAGAGAAACGCAAATTTAAAAATGAGGTTCCATGTGATTAATTTTTCTCATTCATGTGTCAGTCTCTCTGTTTCCTTGAGGCAAGGCCCTCTCCACTTCAAAGACATCGTCAAGAGCTATTTTCTCACCATGAGCTGACTACCAAACTCCCGAAGAGAAACTGACGAGACTGTAAAAGCAAAAGGAAGTGTGAGGCACCTTCTTTAGTCACTGTAATTCCGTCGTTGTAAGTAAGCCTCAAGCCTGCAGCTTTCTTCTCAGGTTCAGGGACTACCAGGCAGTAAATTCATTTCGGAGAAAAGAAAAAAACAAACAAACTGGGGAGACTAATTTGGGGGAGAAGATTGGGAACTCCAAGCAAAACACTTTGAAAGAAGCAACCAAATACGGAGGGAAGAAAAAATATGTCTATGCCCCAGGCAAAGGAACGCGTAGCACAGCAAATGTCAGGAGCAGAATTCCCCGGGCAACAGAAGAAACCAGTGAGACTTGCAAAGCCTCCAGCACCATCCTACCCAGTGATTTCCCAAGACAGAATTTCAGAATGGAGGGCGGGAGAAAAACTTTCCCAGCCTCAGACA
The DNA here is from genome assembly GCA_004027555.1 of Craseonycteris thonglongyai. Lineage (NCBI taxonomy): Eukaryota > Metazoa > Chordata > Mammalia > Chiroptera > Craseonycteridae > Craseonycteris > Craseonycteris thonglongyai. Next base: position 19,528 of record PVKE010004746.1, read on the forward strand.
CGCCCCACCACTAGGTGGCGGCTGCACAGGCTGAGAGCCGGGCCGGGTGGGGGGGCTGTTTTCTCTGCTGCTTCCCCTTCAGGACACACTACCCAGTTCAGGGGCGAGCCCACTAGCCCCCACCTTGATCCAGCTCACTAAAATTTTGGATTCGTAAAAAAGAAAAAAAATATCAAGCCTTAGAAACTAAAGTCACCAAGTAACAGCTTCTCCTACAAATCTGTTCTCACACCAAAGCTGAGCAACTGGGGGGTGGGGGATGGACCTGCATATTTTTAACTCTGCTGGAGTTTTCAAAGCAAACCTTCCAGACGGCTGCTTTAGAGTGACAAGTGACGACGAAATTACGACGTGAACGCTGAGTTGAATTAATGGGCTTGTACATCACCCAACCCGCACAGCGTGTAGAGCCACAAGGTGATGGAACCGGCTGGATAAACATGAATCGTTTTATTGCTGGCCAAAAATTCTTCCTCCATTCATCAAAGTGGGTGAATGAAAATATTAAGTAGATGAGGCATTTTCGTGGACTGTTCCCCAAGTGTCCTTCTGAAGTCAAGACCCTACTTAGGCTGCCTCCTACCTTGGGTGTAAAGGAAAGCCTCCCCCATGAAAGGGAAAAACCACTTCCCCGTTTTATAAAAAGGCTGCACGCCAGAGCTCCAATCTTGGCAAAAGAGCCGTTACATAAATCCCAGGTGTTCCTAAACATGTATGTTTACAGGCACACAATCATTTTAGGAAGCATTTAAGTTTCTGGGGCACTTTTTTTTTTTTTTAATCTCGAGGAAGCGTCAAACGTATGTTTACAGCTTTGAGTTTAGACTCTTACCCACTCCGTTTAGCCACTTCCTGCCACCTAAATGCAGGAAATCTAATGATTTGTGCCCAAAACGCATCGCAGCGCCGGTACACTTACCGCACTTACCTTTCTTTTCTTAACGGAGCCCAAAGTAAACAATTCAGTCATCTCTCCCCTACCCATCCGCCACCCCACCCTCGCCCCAAGGGGGGGGGGACCCACTTCTGAAATGAATAATTTTGGGGGTGATTTGTACAGCGATCCCTCTCGTTATTCTAGGAACGGGCTAATTCCTCAGCGTCTCACTTTGCCTTTAAAAGGCTTCCTTCCACAAGAAGGGATTTCCCTAAGACACATTCCCAGTGGATGGTTTCCAGCAATAGCCTGTATCAACTCAGCCTGCGCAAGCAAGGACTTGGCTTCTGCTAATTCCACCCGCCGCCCCCCCCCCAGCACACACACACACACCCCAATTCACACTCGTAAGAACCATCCCGGGCCGACTTGAAAAGCGATTTTATTTGCATGTTTACCCATCGCTTCCTCAATGAAGGCTCTTCCAACTGACCTTTCAACAGCTGCCGAGACGTCTGTAAGGTTAGAGCAGAAAACTAGGGGACGGAGCGTCCCCCTCACCGCAGCCTCCAGGTCCCTCCTTCGCCGCCCAAGTGCACATCCTCTGCGCCCACGGGCAGGAGCCCCGCGCGTTTGCAGAGCACATCTCCGAGGTGTCCTGCCCGCGCGCCCAACTCACTGCGGGCATCCTGCACACTCACGCCCGGTCCGCAAGCCGCCCAGCCCCGCGCCCTGGCCGGCTTCAGGCGCCCGCCCTGCCTCTTACCTTCCCTGGCTTTCAACAAGACCGTGTTGGCCACGATGTTTTCCAGCTCCATTGACAGTCGGCGGGGCTGTCAGCGCCTGGGGGTGCTGCCGCTGCTGCTGCTGCCGCTGCCCGGGCTGCCTCCGCTGCTACCGGAGCTGGGAACCGGGAGCCCGCCTTTCCTACCGCATGACTCCTGCTCTTATTCCTCGGAGTTTTCCCCCCTCTGCAAAGAGGAGCCGCCGCCGCCGCTTCTTCCTCCCTCTGTGTCCCCCCTCCCCCCTCCCTCGACAGTCTCCCCCCCACCCCCCACCCTCCGCGTTTCTCTGTCACTCCATTCTCCTCCCCTCCGTCTCCCTCGGATGCTTTAATGCTTCGGATGCCTCTGCCTCCCCTCCGTCCCTCCCGGGGGTGTGGTACTAGCAGGCTCGGGCGCCCGAAGTGCGCAGGCGCCAGGCCGGGCCCCGCCTCCTGCCTCGGCCCTCGCCGCGCGGGGCCTGCTGGGAACTGTAGTCTTTCCGGCTCGCCGCGCTGGGGCCGGGCGGGTGTGCGGCGGCGGGAGGCGGAGAGCCGCCCCGGAGCCCGCACCCAGCGCGCAGGCGGGCGTGGCCCGGGCCCACGAGGGGCGCGGGGCGGCCGGGGGCGGCGCGCGAGTCCAAGGAGGCCCGGCTGAGCTGGGTGGCGCCCCCAGTCCCGGGGCCCGAAAGCCAAGTCCACGGGCCACGGCGGCGGCGGGCGGAGCGCTGCGGCCCGGCGGGCGTCGGTGCGGGGTCCTGGCCGGCCCTCGGGTCGTGCTCCGGGCGGGAGGAAGGTCAGCCCGAAACCGGCCGGGCGGCGCGGGGCCCACGCGGGGGGCCGAGCGCCCGCCAGCGGGCCCCGCACCCGGCAGCCGGTAACCGTGCTCCGTCTGACGCGCACGGGCGCCCGATCGCTGACAAAGATGCACTTTGTTCCTTCAAAGGGCGCGAAGGGTTCTGCGATTCCGCGGCGACCGGGCGCTGGCAGCCGCGCAGCCCGAGCGCCACCCACCGGCCGCCGGGCGAGGGCGCAGCGGCGGAGCGCGCGAACGGTGCCTCCGGGCGCCCGGGCCCGGCCCTCCGTGGGAAGCGGCCCGTTTGCCTAGTCGCGTCTTGCCGCTCGCGAAGGCCGCACATCAGCGCTCCCCACTGTAACTAAACTCAGGTTAATAACGCCGCCGGGACCGTCGGAGCCGGCGGTGCGGAGCGTGAATGAGTAACAGCACCCAGCCAGTGTCCGACACGAGTTTTCAAATTCCGGGCTTATTTATCTTGGGGCGCCTGGCTACCGTGTGCTCAGAGCATCCGACTCCAGCTCTGCGCTCAGCCTCGCTCCCTTGCTTCCTCTGAAGACCCCGCTCCCGGAAAACGGGCACTTGATCACCCGGGGGGTCTGCGACCTGTGTCCTCTGCGCTGGGGGAGGGGCGGGCTGGCCCCAAGAACAATGAGGCCTTTGCCTCCTCTGCATCCTGCGGGCCGGATATCCGCCCAGAAGCCGGCTCTGCGCCTTCTCGGCAAAAAGGAGGAAACCTGTCCCCAGGGCTGCCAGGAAGTGGCAGGGAGGTGCCGAGAACAATTATTAGGCATTGGAGAATATAAAAAAAGTAATAGACTGTTCAGGCCTTGGAAACCAGAATGGTTGCTGATTCTAACAGTATAGGACTGCCTTGTCTCCTGATGTTTCCACCACCACTTCCTAGTGTCTGGATTTGCGTCAGTGGGTCCCCTTGGACCTCACTTGTCTTCTCTACAAGGTAGGGGCAATGAGTTTACCTGTTAGAAGGCATGGGGTGAGCATATGACTTCTTAGACATCTTCCACGTCAGAAATTCTTGCTTGGTCTTGGCTACATCCACATGTCCAAAGCCCTAACTTATAATGGAAAGGTCTCAGAGAGAATCTTAGAGCTGCCAGCTACAGGGATCACTTGCTGGCAGCCTAAGGCCTGATGCATCCCTAAGTTTGTTATTTTGGCTGATTAAAAAGAAACAACAACAAACTAGTTTTGAATGCCTTTAGATGATTTGTGCACCATTGCAGCTTTCTCAAACTTTTATGTACATCCAGATCACCTAGGGATCTTGTTAAAATGTAGATTTTGTTTCACTAGGTCTGTGATGGGTCCCGAGTTTCTGCTGTTTCAAACTCCAGGGTTCTGTTAAACCTGCTGTTAAACCATACTTTGAGGGGAAGCCGGGATGGCTCAGTGGGTTAGGTACTCACTTTGCAGCCCGGGGACTGAGGATCGAATCCCAGCCCCGGCCCGTGTGGACCCATATGCTGAACTGGGGAGTGCCCCCAGTTCGGTTCTCACGGGGTTAAGACCCCGGCCTAGTTCCTGCCCTGTGCAGCCCTGCGCCCACCTGTGGAATAAAACTATGTGGAAAAACCAATGATGTGCAACTATGGAGACTGTTCTGGGCCCTCCCCCTTCTCTCTGTCTCTGACTCTGTATCTCTCTGTCAAAAACAATAAATAAATCTTTAAAAAAAAACAAAACAAAAAAACCGTACTTTGAGTAGGAAAACTCTACATTTAGCCATAATCCCCACCACTCCCTAACGTATTACACCCAATCCAAGTCAACATTGATTTTACCTATCTGGCCTCTATAAAAATTTGAGTTTGTAACCCTGGAAAAATTCCTGCCTATCCCCCCTCATTTTGCAGATGTGAAACAAACCAGATAAAATACATGAGTTCCGCGTAGTCATTCAGCAAGTGAAAGCCTGTCCTCTCTGCCACACAATAATATATCCTGTCTACAAAATAAATGGTGTACTTCAAGTACCTGTGCCTCTATGAAGAAATTAGGACATTCCTATGCAAGAATGGAATGGTAATGGCTAGATTTACTGGATACCAGCTGTGGTTCAGGTCCTGTGCTAAGTGATTTACATGGATTATTTCATTGAACACAATATCTAGATGAAGTAGAGAACATAGCCCCATTTTATAAAGTCAGCAGGTTAGGGGAGGTTTTATAACTTGCTTAAGGTCACACCACTAATAAGTAGACAACTGGGGATTTGAACCTAGCAGTCTGACTCAGAGGCTATGCACTTAATATCTGGCTATAGCTCAAGCTGGCCTGCAGGACTAGGTAGCAATTGTTCTGTTTGACTGCCAGAATGAACTTGCTTTTTAAGAGGGCAAAGCAGGCAGTTGGCTAAATGATTAAAACTTAAGGGGGGTTTCCATCCCAGTCCATAATTCCATCATTTAGCGTCGTTCCTTTCAACTGCATTAACTACTTGCAGTCCCCTTGAAAAATGGGTTTGATTCAAGAAAGAGTAGTCTATTAAAAATAAGTAGGGAAGTGGCTGACAGCAAGAATGGAAATGCAAGTGGAGGACTGGGTCAGTTTAAGAGGGATGGGAATATGCCAAAAACAAATAGGGACATCCAGTTCCCCTCAGAATCAGCTGAGCCAGGAATGCAAAAGAAACAGAATCTTCTCATTATGTGGGCACCTGTATGTATCACATGGCTAATGCTGCTCAGTCAGAGTTCTTTCTTGTAAATGGAAATGGACAGACTGTTGTGGAAAGTCACAAACCTTCTTTATCCTAAAATATGGATTGCTTCTGCCTGAAAAATCAGACTGACTTTCTGAATAGTTCTGGAGCTGGAGTTCTCATTCCTTTCCTTACCTCACAGCTTTCTAATCATCAGGAAACTGCTGGCGATAATGCTTTCATTCTCCCGTTTATTCTCTCCTTCAAAGTTTACCTTTCCGTGCCAAGCACTATAGGGAACGCAAAGGTGATTTCCCAGGAGAACTCTCCACTGGGAAGCAACCCACAGAGATAAAGTGGAATAGGGTCATTAGGGACACATACACGAATGACTTGGAAACAGGACAAAGTGACTTCAAGCACCTAGGAAGATTCTAAGGAGGAGAAATGAGAGCTAAAAGTGGGGCTGGAGGCGTGAGGTTTCCAGTTGCATCTTCCTCTCTGAGAAATTCCTTCATCCATGGCCTCCTGTAGTTACCAGATTTAACATAAAAAAATTTGCCCCCCTGTAGACCACCTATCATTCTTCTAATGTTTTTATCTTTCTTGAATATTTTTCTTTAAAGTCAAGTTGCTTAAAAACTTTTTATGCATCCCAACCAATAATCTATGTGATACATGAGGAGTAGTAAAAATATCACACTTTGAAAAACATTGACCTCCAAGCAATGGGGACTGAGCAGCCTTTGGTTGAAGATGAACCAGCTAACCAGCTGGTCTCCAGAAATGTTGGGATGCTTAACCCTGGTGCTGCTGGATGATTATGACCTCTCGATGTGTAAACACCCAGCAGGGTAACAAGACTTTCCAGGGTCATCTGTTGGGTTCTCGACTGCAAGTTCAGAAATGAAATTCCTAGTGAGACACACGTGTCTGCTGATGGTTCCAACCACACAGGGTTTCATGCTCCTGCTGTCACAGAGTTTAACATGGTTTTCTTTAGTGAGAACACACAGACTCCTTTGCTGGTGCCATGTTCAGTTAGGAGGGTCCCCACAGTAGACGTAAAGCTATCACCTCCATTGTATATAGAGGAGGTCTGTTGCCCAAGGTCAACTGGTGGGTGGTGAGGCTGCTTGTTTAGGTGTCTGCCTTCCTTATTTGAAGGCCTGAAATGTGTCCTTTTCATCTTTCAATTCCCTTTTCTATAGAACCTAGGCAGTGCCTTATATGTAGAAAGCATTTGGCAATATTTGCTGACTTGGAGCAACTATGACATCACCCAACCCCACCTAGGGCCTCTGGACTGCTGGTTGTTCCATACCAGTTAACTATCAATCACATCTCTGCCAGATCAGAGATTAAAAGGGAAAAGTAGGGAGATCAGCATCCTGGTAGCAGAGGTCAGCATCACAGAAAGCCATGGGCAATCTCTCAGTGCCTGGAACTTCCAGCTACCTCACTGTACCTTCGGCCTCAAATCCAGCTGTCACCTGCAATCAGCTCAGCAGTGAAACCAGTCATTTAAAGGAAACTAAGCAGACTCCTTTCATTTCACCTTTCAGACTGAGTGAAACACAAGATAGTTATCCCCAAAATGGTGCACGGAAAGCCGGGCACTGTTTGGTTCAGTACTGAGCAATCAGACAGATTTAGATGGGGGGAAATGTTCAAACTGGTAAGGAAGTTACACAGCAAAAGTATAAAAATTCAGAGTGGGAAGAGGAAAAAACAGCCTCTTCTCAAGTAATCTGCTTAAAAGCCGATGGTTTTCTGTTACTATGGATAAGGAAAGATTCCAAACCATCACTTAGGGTCTATTTATGACCAGCATGCATCAGGGGACAACATGATGAAAGCCAAGTTCATTTGTTTGAGCATAGTAACCTGCAATAGAAATGTGCCCGCAGTCTTGACAACAAAGGTGGAATTGCTGGTTAAAGAGACGGAGGAGGTGAGATGAACGCAATGTGAAAAGCCCTTAAAACCAGATGACTCATAGGTGAGGTGGGCTCCAGCAGTTTCGACCTTAATGCTGCAATAACATAAACTTAAATTTTCTCTTGCCCCAGGGACTCTGGGCCTAATTATCTGAGACCCCAGTACAAAGCTTTTGCTGTCCTAAGACAGGCCATTGCAGGCATGTGAATATTTAATTGGCGCAATAAAAGGACATGCTTGCTCCTTTCTCGAAGTCTCAGCTAGGTAGCCAGTTATGTACTAAATACTCAGAGTTTTAAAAATGTGATATTTTTGCACAGATGGCTCTTTGACAGTTATGTAAAATAGAATATGGAATCTAATTTGCCCAATTGATTTGACGCAGCTCAATTTCCTCTCGTAGAAGCAAAGGCATGGATCCAGGGCTATGGAAATGCACTTGTGCAGGAACTAGCAGGCTGGAGCCCTCGGTGCACGTGGCTGCTAAGGTCTCCTCCGTGGAGAGAGGATGCCATCTAGCACAGACTCTGGAGACCTGCAGCCAGGCCCCAAGTGGCAAAAGGAAGCCTTGGGTTCCACAGCTTGTGGTCTGAAACAAGTCCATGAGTGTGCTAGGCCAGTCAGTTTATAACGCACACAGTTCTCACGTGCTACAAAGGCGGTTCTGCTCGTGAAGTGGTTATTGGGCCATAGAACATGTGTACCTCAAGCTCCACAACTCTCGTGTGCTCCAGGAACCATGTGGGATTCGAGTAAACCTCCTTCTCTCCGGGCTGACTTAGGCTGAGATTTCTCTGTTTTGGGACTGGGGACAAGTCCGGGCAGGAGGTCAGCACATTCTTATTATGGACACAGAATATTCATTCCATTGAATGGCTGGACCATAAGTCATTTAACTAGTCATCCACCGATGGACATTTTTATTACCAATCTTCTGTCATCACAATGACACGGTGATTTTTTTAGAGGGTTAATGAGCTTTTTTTTTTTTGGTCATGTACCTTTTAAATTTACATACAGTAAAATAAAATTTACTCTTTTTTGGTGTTTAGTTCTATGAATTTAGACAAATGCATATGCTTGTGTAACCACTAACACAACTGAAATATAGAATGGATCCATCACCCCTGATTTTTTAACTCTTTGTTTCTTTCCTAAAAAAAATAAATAAAATAATCTGAGTTCCTGAAAAAGTTAAATAGAATTGACATATAACTGAGCAATTCAACTTCAGGGTAAACTGGTATACCTGAATTAAAAACATATGTCCACACAAAAACTCATACACAGACAGTCATAGGAGCACTATGATAATAGTCAAAGGGTGGAAACAACTCAAATGCCCATCAACAGATGAATGGATAAACAAATTGTGGTCTATCCATACAGTGGAATATTATTCAGCCATAAAAAAGAATGAAGTACTGATACATGCTACAAGGGAGATGAACCTCAAAAACATTTTTCTTTCTTTTTTGTTAAATTTCTTGGGGTGACATTAATTGATATCAATTACATTGTTTCCAGGTGAAAAACATTTTTCTAAGTGAAAGAGGCCAGACACAAAAGTATCAATGTTGTATGATTCCACTTATATGAAATATCCAGAACATTCATAGAGACAGAGACACAGATTTGTGATTGTCACAGGCTGAGGTACAGTGAACAGGGGAGTAACTGCCTAATGCACATGGGGTTTATTTGGGGTGATGAAAATGCCTTGGAACTAGATAAATGTGATGGTTTCCCAACACTGTGAATGTACTAAGTATAACTTAAAAATTGTTAATTTTATGTTGTATAAATTTTATCTCAAAAATAATAAAAATTTTTGGGATGCCAGGGTAGTATAGTGCTTGCCTTGCAACCATGAGGTCTGTGGATCAAATCCCGGTCCTAACCCGTGCAAACCCACGTGTTGGACTACAGCTCAACTGGAAGGTTCTTGCCCCCAGTTCGATTCCCACCCCACACAGCCCCACATCCACCGGTATAGAATGAAGCTATGTCACAACTAATGATGTACAGCTATCAAGACTGCTCTGGGTCTTCTCCCCTTCTCTCTAACAATAAAATAAATCTTCAAAAAATATTAATAATAAAAATGTAATCCAATTAATAGTTGAGGAATACTTGGATTAGGTCAAGTGATGAATAATATTAATGTGTTAAACAATTTACAGTTTACAATACTTTCACTTACCTGATGAGTAGGTAGGTATCATTATCCCAGTTTTATAAATAAAAAAAATTACAGACCAGAAATAAGACACATAACCAGAAAATTGCATGTAGTGTAGTGCATTCATTCTCATTGTGTACAGTGTTACTAATAACACAACATATCTATTCATTCTATGGTTGATGAGCACTTGGGTAGTTTTATCATTGTGCCATTGCAATAGCATTGCTATGAACATTCTAGTCTTTTTTCTTTTTTTTTTTAAGATTTATTTTATTGTTTTTGACAGAGAATGGCAGAGACAGAGAGAAGGGGGAAGGCCCAGAGCGGTCTCCATAGTTGTACAACATCAGTTTTCAACATGGTTTCATTCCACACATGTGGGCGGGGTCTTGCAGGGCAGAAACTGGGCTGGGGGCCTCCTGCATGGGAGGCACAACCCCTCGAGCCAGGGGCCAAACTGGGGGCATCCCGAATGGGAAGCACACCCAGTTCAGTTCAGCATATGGGTCCCCTCAGGCCGGGGCCGGGGCTGGGATTCAATCCTCGGTCCCCAGGGCTATAAAGTGAGCTCTCAACCCCCTTAGCCATCCCGGCTTCCCTGCTAGTCTGTCTTTTGATAAACTGATGTACACATATATTTTGGGCATATGCCTAGGACTTGAATTATTTGAGTCATATACTCAGCTTTACTAAATACCAACAGAGAATTTTCCAAAATGGTTAGACCATTTTACATTCTCTCCCCAGCTTCTAAGGCAGTCCTTCCAAAGCATGGTACCTGGGCTGTGCCAGGGGTGCATGAAAGGGTTTTAGGGAATGCACTTCTGGGGGTGCGAGGTGGGGAGCAAAGTAAATAACATCAAGTCACAAAGGGAGAAAATTATTCTTTTAATGCTCTTTAAATCCTTCTAATTACGTCAGAGAAGTCTCATGTGATACTAGGGTGTTGCTAACCATCTCTCATTCTCCCTCTTTTCTCCCTCCCCCCCTCCCCCCCTTCTCCCTTTTTAACAAAGTCTCAGACTTTTAGGAGGCAACTGTTATGTTGATACTTAGTAACAATTTGTTTCAATGTAGTTATTTTAATGATTTTTCTATTTATAGCAAGTCTTTCAAACAAATTCAAGGTTTTATAAGGTTAGTCAACTTAAATAGTAAATATGCGGGTGATATGCAGATCCAACAAATTAAGCTGGTAATGGAATCCCACTTAAGAGTCTGCAACTTGTCACGTTTACTGTAAGGACACTATGATTTTTATATGTTTGATGAACTTGCTCCAAAGTTCCATACTCACCAGTGAGCAAGTTGGTTTTACAAATGGACAAAGAAAACAAATTTTAATTTGTCTCAATTCTCTCAGTTTGGGAAGATAGGCCAAAATGCTCACAGACTACCCCAGAAGTTTTCAGCATACCAAAGCCTTGATGTGTCTGACCCACTTGGATTCTTAACGGACTAAAATTGCATTAAAATCAATTGCACTTCATGCAGAGGCCGAAGTAGGAACGAGATCCTTTTTAAAAACTGGCAGAAACAGTAATACACATAGGTTAACAAAATGATAGTATGGGAATAAATATCTAGCTCCCCACCTGGTTTAGTCCTTTTTAGGTTGGGGTGCCAATAAGCGACAAAGTGTTGCTTTCCCAAGTATTCAGCTACTCAGAAACCATAACAGGAACTTCCCTCACTACCGGGCAGAGGGGCCCGACAGAGACTTTTACACGAGGGCGAAGGGACCCTACAGGGCGGTGAGGCTGCGGCGCTGGCCCCGCCCCTCCAGCGGGGCCCCGCCCCTTCCTGCCCCGCCCCCTCTGCTTCTCCGCGTTCCCTGCGGCCCCGGCGTGTACTGAAGATGGCGGCCACGGTGGGAAGGTTCCTCCGGGCTTCGGTGAGTGGCTGCCGGCTGGGAACAGGCGCGGATAACCTCTGGTGGTGCCAAGAACGTGCGTTCCAGAAGAATTCCACTCCCTTACGACCTGGGGGACTTGCGCCCTCCTTGGAGAGCGTCAGCTAGTAACGGACCCAGAGGCCTCCCCTAGGAGAGGCTGCCTGCGCCTGCGCAGAACACTCCTCCTGCTGGGCCCTCCCCTCTAGTCCCCTTTCCCCGGAGTGGTAGGGCCCCAGGAGGCGGGCTACCTGTCCCTGGTCCCGGGTCTGTAACAATTGACCTTGGAACACGACTTCGCCTGTCTGAATCTCTGTTCACTTTTGCTCACCTTAAGGTGCCTACATCAAGGCATGGCTGCGAGCATCCGCTAAATGCTGGATGGAAACCAAAGTGCTAAGAAGCAAAAGGCAGTTTTCTCCTCCCACCCTGCCCCCGCGCTTTTCTCATGGTGTTCAATGCAGCCTCGCTCTTCCTGAGTCATGCTGGACACTAAAATTGAGCAAACATTTTTCTTGAGCCCTTTCCAAACTTTCCTAGAGGCTGAACTTTGCTCTACTTGTTTGCATGTCGGTGGGGTTGGAAGGACCTTGTCTTGAAGGAAAACCTTGATGTGGAGACTGCTTAGCAGATTGTCCTGGCAAAAAGCATGAATACACGGGGCCTGGCCAACTCCCTTTGGTTTTTGAACCCTGTGTGTTGCTCTTAGGAGTATGGAGTTTTTAGGGTCTTATAATTCCCCTCTGCCTTGCGGTCTTTTTTAAAAGTATATTTTAAAGTAAAATTTATGTGTTTAAGGTATACAACATGATGATTTGATATACATAGACCTTATGAAGTTATTACTACAGTCAAGCTGATTAATCTCTTAATGTAGTTCAACCTTTTTGTGTGTTATGAATGTATCTGAAATCTCTCTTAGCATAGTTTTAGTGTTCAGTACAGTATTATTCACTATAGTCATCATGTTGTACATTAGGTCTCTAGATTTAGTCAGCCTACATAACTGCAACTTTGTGTTCTTAGACCAACATCTGTCCCACCCCTTGCAGTCTTGAAAGAGAAGGAAGCAGAAGGGAATGTTAAAAACTTTGAGTCCAGTCCATGCTCTTAGAATTTTGGGTTTAGGGGAAGCCGGGATGGCTCAGTGGGTTGGGCGCTCACTTTGCAGCCCCGGGGACCAAGGATCGAATCCCAGCCCCGGCCCGTGCGGAACCATGTGCTGAACTGGGAGCTCCCCCAGTTCAGTTCTCTCTGTCTCTGTATCTCTTCCTCTCTCTCTCCTCTGTCAAAATAAATAAATAAAAAAAAATATATTTAAAAAAAAAAGAACATTCGCATGAAAATATTAAAAAAAAAAAAATTTTGGGTTTAGTAATTGGTTCACAGGAACGAACACATCTGAGGCCACCATTGACTTTAGCCACCATTCTGGGACTACTTCCTAATACAAAGTATTTTTCTTACCAGGTTCCCCGACGAGTGAGCGCCATTCCGTGGGGTATCTCTGCCTCATCAGCCCTTAGGCCGGCTGCTTCTCAAAGAAAAACGTTCTTGACAAATGTATTGTGGTCTGGTTCCAATCAAGCAAAATTTGCCTTTAGTACCAGTAAGTATTCTTTTTTTTTTTTAAAAAAAGATTTATTTATTGATTTTGACAGAGAGAGAGAGATATAGTCAGAGACAGATAGAAGGGGGAGGGCCCAGAACAGTCTCCATAGTTGTACATCATTGGTTTTTTCACATAGTTTCATTCCACAGGTGGGTGTGGGGCTGCACAGGGCAGGAACTGGGCCGGGGTCTCACCCTGGTGAGAACCGAACTGGGGGCACTTCCCAGTTCAGCATATGGGTCCACACGGGCCAGGGCCAGGATTCAATCCTTGGTCCCTGGGGCTGCAAAGTGAGCACTTAACCCACTGAGCCATCCGGCTTCCCCAGTATTCTACCTTTTTTTTAACCCAGGTGCTAGAAACATGAATCAGCATCTCTGGACAGGAGCTCTGAACCCTGGTGGTACATTAAGACTCAGCTGGGGAACTTCTAAAAGCATACCACTGTCACAGTCTCACCCCAGACAAATTAGGTCAATCTCTGGGTTGAAACTAGGATATCAGTATATTTTTATATCTCACCAGGTGATGCTGATGTGTGGCCAGGGTTGAGAATCACTGAAGCAAACTGTCCTTGTGTCACATTTCCTTGTTGGTTACCAGAGGGTTTAATCCTCTGTGTTGAGAGAGTTGGGTGGGGGACATGATTCAGATGCCTTCTGTGGCATAAAGGTGTGTGAGGTAAGTGGGAGTTGTGGGCAGCCTGTTGGAAACAGGCTTTGGATTCAAATCTGTGTGCTGGCTCCAGTTGGCCACAGTAGACCATGGACTCCTCCATGATCTGAGTGAAGTGTAACTATTTCTTAAGGTTTACCCTCCATTTTTTAGAATGTGGGCTCCGCTAAGATCATCCTCAGACAATGAATGCTATTTGAATATGCCTCCTTTAGATTTGTCCCACCTTTAAAAAGCATGTGCAGTAGACTCTTAAGCGGAACTCAAGCAACTGGCAAAACTTTGCTTGAGTTCTGATTAATGGACACTCTACTTACTGTATTTTCTGGCGTATAAGACGACCCCCTAATTTTACAGTTAAAACATAGGTTTAGGCCTATATTCGCTGTATAAGACTACCCCCCGGCTGTAGTCTTATACAGCGAATATAGGCCTAAACCTATGTTTTAACTGTAAAATTTGGGGGTCGTCTTATACGCCCGGTCGTCTTATACGCCGGAAAATACGGTACATTTATCCACCATCCCCCAATCCCCATGGGTGCCAGTTAATTGAGAGTCTACTGTATTTATCTGGTATGGGTTGGGTTTTTTTTTGTTTGTTTTAAGATTTATTTTATTGATTTTTGACAGAGAGAAACAGAGACAGAGAGAGAGAGACAGAGAGAAAGGGGAGGGCCCAGAGCAGTCTCCATAGTTGACATCATTAGTTTTCCAAATAGTTTCACTCCATAGGTGGGTGCGGGGCTGCACAGGGCAGGAACTGGGCCGGGAGCGTCCCGCATAGACCCCAGCAAGAACTGAACTGGGGGCACATCCCAGCTCAGCATATGGGTCCACATGGGCCAGAGCCAAGATTCGATCCTCCGGCTCCGGGGCTGCAAAGCGAGCGCTTAACCCGCTGAGCCATCCCAGCTTTCCCAATCTGGTGTGTTTTGAGTGATAACTTTAGCCAGACTTTTGTTTATAGGTAAAATGATCTAAAAAGTTCCACAATTTTTTCATCCCGGAGCTTTAATTATTTTCTTTTTTTTTAAATATTTTATTTATTTATTTATTTATTTTTGACAGAGAGAGAGATACAGAGACAGAGAGAGAGAGAGAGAGAACTGGACTGGGGGAGCTCCCAGTTCAGCACATGGTTCCGCACGGGCCAGGGACGGGATTCGATCCTCAGTCCCCAGCGCTGCAAAGTGAGCGCTTAACCCACTGAGCCATCCCGGCTTCCCCTTTAATTATTTTCTAGTAGGGATTTGATGCCATAGATATAAAAGTTTCCTTGTCACCTGTCCCAAACCCCCACTCCCAATAGCTCTTATTGTTTCTGAGGCCCAAGTATGTTGACCCTTGATCTCCTTTGTCTCTTATATTCGGGTAGAAACAAGTCCCCCAGTTCTGACATAGCTCTTGCGTTCTTTCTTTTCTTCCAGTTTTCTCTGCCACATGCTGTCCTCCATACCTCTCACTTAGATAACTGAAATCACCTCCTAACATCAGTCTCCCCTCCTCCTGCTTCCTGACCCTCCCCTGCCAGACTAATCTCCCTAAGAACAGCTGACTCATCATCCATCCCCTACATGAAAACCTCCAGTGACTCCTTTATCTCTTCTTTTAAGAACAAACTCATCTGCCTGATATTTAACACATTGACTTCGGATGAGTGATATATGCGTCTTTTGTGTTCCTTTGTTAGAACCTGGATGATGCATATAAGAGTTTTTAGATTTCCCAGAATTCTGTCTGGAAGGCCCTCACAGTGTGGTCTTCAACCATTCTGGCTTTATATACCACTCTTCTTCCTTCCACTCATACCTACTCTCTCTGTTCCGATCAAACTGTGCTACGTGCTATTCCCCATACTTGCCCTCTTCCTTCCGCCATGCCATCTGCCCTGTCCCATCTGGACTTGGCAAAATCAGAACCGTATTTAGAATCCATACCCAGTCTAATGTCCTCCTTAATTTCATCTTAATTCCATCCCTACCATCTTCTGTCAGCGTGTTGGTTTCCAGAGCACTTTTAATTGAATTTGTGCACAATCTCCAACAAGCTTCTTCAGCCTGTGGCCCGTGGGCCACATGCAGCCCAGGACAGCTTTGAATGGGGCCCAACACAAATTCCTAAACTTTCTTAAATCATTATGAGGTTTTGGGGTGTCTTTTTTTTAGCTCAGCAGCTATCGTTAGTGTATTTTATGTGTGGCCCAAGACAGTTCTTCCAGTGTGTCTCAGGGAAGCTGAAAGGTTGGACACCCCCAATCTAGAACTGTAGAAGAAGAAAAAAATTTACCTAAGATCTGTGGTTGAACTGAACCTTTTAATTAATTCATACTATTAATTATTGTGAGCAGTTTAAATAAAATCAAATAGGTACTTGATTTAGCAAATGGTAAACTCTATGTGCGTGTGTGTTTTTTTCAGGTTCCTCATACCATTCTCCTGCTGTCACCCAGCATGCACCCTATTTTAAAGGGACAGCCGTTGTCAACGGAGAGTTCAAAGAGCTAAGCCTTGATGACTTCAAGGGGAAATATTTGGTGCTCTTCTTCTATCCTTTGGACTTGTAAGTGTAGTTTCTATGATGCTTCAATGTCATTCTGAGAGCAGAGATCCCTACTTCCACATTGACTTTGCCTGTCTCTAGATAGGCTTCTTGTCCAGAGAAGGCTTCTTTCTGAGCTTTTATCACCGATGGCCTTGTTGATACAGCCTGCATCTGTAGCTAATTTACAAGTGGCAGATTTAGAGGATGGAGTGGCATTGATTTTAATGCAGTAGGATTTTGACATGGTTCGTTTTATGTACTCTGAAGCAGTGGTTCCTGTAAGCTAGTCTTTGAGGAAGTTTTCACTGATGTGGAGGAAAATGAGAATAGTAAAGATAATAAAATGAATTTTCTCTTGGAGCTACTTTATGTAAATAAAATTTTTTTTATTCTTAGAATATACCTTTTCCCCCACCACCCCCATTTTTTAAATAAGAGTCTGAAATAGAAAGGTGAATCCAGTGAGGATGGTTAGCCATTTTGTCTTTTTCACCTTTAAGCAAATTGAACTAGGTTTTAGACTAACTATTGTGCAAACTTTAAATCCTTGTTTTTAAATTCTTTGATGATAATGTCTGCCCTTTTTCTCTAGCACCTTTGTGTGTCCTACAGAAATCATTGCTTTTAGTGACAAAGCCAATGAATTTCATGATGTGAACTGTGAAGTTGTTGCTGTTTCCGTGGATTCCCACTTTAGCCACCTGGCCTGGATAAACACTCCGAGGAAGGTACAGACATTCACCAGCCTTTGTACTTAACAATCTTCAAAACTGAAAATTCCTATAAAAGACTAACCCAGAAGTCTGAAATGAGCTATTGTAAGTCCTAACTTACTGGCAAATTCTGTTAAACTCTGTTCATATCTCCCTTGGCATTGCCTGGGTATTTACTTCCCACTGCACTTGTATTTTCCAGAGTACAATTAATAACAGAGAGCAGGCTCAGCAGGACAAGGGAATAGCTGGGGTCCCCTCTTCTCTCACCAGTACCCTGGTCTAGACCCCATGTACCCTGCATGGCTTGTGGGATGGTGGTCAGGTTCTCTGGTTCCAGTGTTCTGCATAATCAGTACTATTGCCTACAGCCTTGCTTGGGACAGTCAAAATTTCCAACTGGGTTGCTCGACTAGCAATATCAAGTTATTCAGAGTATTTTTTAATACTCTTCCATTTTTGTGCTTTAGAAATAAATCTTCAACTAAAAGACTACTTCAAGAATTAGAAAAAGAAAGGTCTGTAGTACTAGCTAGGTTTAAATCCCTCCTATGTCCCCTCCCATTAATAGCTGTGACCTGGAACAAGTTACTTAACCTTTGTGTGCCTCAGTTTCCTCACCTGTGAAATGGCAATGACCATTGTTCCACTTCAGGATGGTTGGGAAGAGGAGTTAATAGAGCTGAGAGCAATGCTTGGCATTGGTGCTCAGTGACTGCCGCCGACTGCCATTATTACTGGTCTCAGAGATCGTGTTGCCTGGCCTAGAGGGTAGTGAGAATGCCCGTAACAACCAATCATGTTTGTGTTTTTGTTAGACTGGTGGTTTGGGCCACATGAACATCGCACTCTTGTCAGATTTGACTAAACAGATTTCCCGAGACTACGGTGTGCTGTTAGAAGGTCCTGGTCTTGCACTGAGGTAAGATCCTGTTCCTTAGGAACTTAAAATTGTTTTTCATGTGTAGCATCATCCCACTTCTTAGGGGATTTAGAGACTTGGTAAAGCATTTTATAAACCAGAAATCCTTAATTTTAACCTTTTAATAAGTGCTGGCGAGTGGCTGCTGGGAGTCTCAGAAACGGCCTAGCCGTGTGGGCCTCCTGCCCCACCTGTGTCACTTTCTGAGGAGGGATGGCATGTTGATGGTCATACTGTTCCGTGCTCCTCACCGTGTGGGAGCCGCTCTCGTGGGACACAGTCCTGGCATGTTTGGAGAAGGGGGACAAGCAGCGGAGGAGTTAGTATCCGGGAGTGGGTGAGATTGCACAAGGCCCTGGGATCAAACAGCCGGAGTTTGATTTTCTTTTAAACTCATCTATTTAATAACTATATGACTTTGGGCAAGTTTTTTAACCTCTTTGAGTCCCTTTTTTTTTCAGAACTAGAATGAGAAAGTATCTCCCTCCCAGGTTGGTTTGTGAAGACTAAATAAGATGAAGCCACACACGCTTTTACCATAGGACCTAGTAGCTGTTAAGACTCCTGTCCTAGGATGTCATTTCTGTCCCTCATTCTGTGGTTAGACTTATTCCTTTGAGTATGAAAGCTTCCTGGGGGTGATGAGAACTTAGGCCTTAGAAGTGGCACCTTGATGACTACTGAGTGAAGGAGAGGTTGGGTAAAACTTTACCTCCAGGAAGCAGGCGAGGACCCCACTTGGATGTGGCTCTCAGTTTTGCTGGGGGCCAGCTGGAACCCACTCACCTGCCCTGTCTGGTGGCTGACCTCTGGCCTCCTTTCTCTTGTTACACCTTTAGCTCTGGGAGCCACCTTGGACCTTTTTTGCTCCAAGGAAAGGGGGAAAAGACTACTGGCTTTTTCCTCCTAGGATTCCTCCCTGTCAGATCTTGCTAATTTTGTAGTTACCTCCTGCTGTTTCACTTACTATGATTGACATGGGAGAGGAGCCAGATCTGGCTTGTAAGATAAGGCTTCCTTTCTAGAGTGTGGACCCTGCTCCATCCTAGCTCTGTCTGCATCTACATTGTCTGCTCCAGCTAGCTCCTCCCTCTGGGAGCATGCAGCAGGACCTGTAAAGCCTCAAAGCCTAGACCCCCAAGGGCCAGGCCCAGGGCGGGAGAAGAAACACCTTTTTACCTAGTGAGTTTTCTCTAACTACCCTTTTCCTGTGTGGTTAACACTTGGAATGCCACACCCTGTTACTACAGACTGTTAAAACCTGTACGTTAAATCTATCTGCTATGTCATAGTGACACCAACACTTGTACAGAAGATGAAAACACATCACAGGGCAGGTGCTGTCATTATACAGTCACCAAGTGATAGTGACAGACTTGGTTTTTCCTTTAGATTTCTGATCTGCATAGACTTAATTCTTTCTGCAAAGACTCTCCCATGGGATTTCCCCCCACTAGCCTAAGAATTCACTCATTTCATAAGTATTTTCTGAATATAGATAAACTGCATCTCTGTCCCTTCCCATTTGCCTTTGGTTTCTTGCCAAGAGTTTATATAGCAGCCCAAAGAATGCTTGCTAAATCACTAATGAGTAAAGAAGTCTGCTCTCTGACATTCAGGTCACATTTGCAAATGTGACCGTACTGCCTGTTTGCCTGGTGGCCTGGTCTGATCCTGCCTTTGTTAACGTATCAGTAAGAGATGATAAGCTTTCTGTATAAAAATGAACACCCATTTTTAAGCATATGGGAGAGCTTATAAGTGCTTTATTAAGGAGAATTAAAAGACAGAAGAGGAGAATTAAAAGATAGAAGTTAGGCTGTCTAGCTCTGGTACTGTTGAGGTACTAATGGGGCGGAATTCTGATGCAGAGGTCTCTTCATCATTGACCCCAACGGAGTCATCAAGCATTTGAGTGTCAATGATCTCCCTGTGGGCCGAAGTGTGGAAGAGACCCTGCGCCTGGTGAAGGCATTCCAGTTTGTGGAAGTCCATGGAGAAGTCTGCCCAGCAAACTGGACGCCGGATTCTCCTACGGTAGGTTTCTTTTCCAGAAGCAGTGGGAGCCCGGCAGAGGGTTCCAGGTCCTCACTGCCTCAAGGGCTACTGGCCTGGGATATACAGAAGGCACCCACCCTGGGAGCAAGGTGTGTGAACAAGTGAAGCCGCTGAGTGGTGGGGTGGGGCCAGGGGTTAGGCAGGCTGTTAATACATCTTCCATCCATGTATTTTAAAGGAAACAGACCCGTCTTTAAAAAGTTAAAGAACTTCAGGTTAAAAATTGAGAGCTTTCAACTCACTTTTGAGACTGTGATGTTAAAGTTAGTTACCTAATGAAATGTTTTTGTATTTTCAGATTAAGCCTCATCCGACTGCTTCCAAAGAATACTTTGAGAAGGTAAATCAGTAGAGCTTCCCATGTGCACCTGCAGCTTCTCAAAAGAACCACAGCTGGAACTCAATTGTAGTATTTTAGGGATGATTATGTATAGAAGGTGAAAATCAATTATGCTTGCATTCATTCATTCATAAGTATTACTCTGAATGTTCTGTGTAACATTGGCTAAGGCTTTTTAAACATGATTCGTTACTAACATGAATGCCTTAGTTGGAACTTCTTAACAGCTAGCTAGTTTATGGAATGCCTAGTTCCTATTTCTTTGATCATGTCTTCTGTGGGAAACTCTTAGCCTTCCTGAACCCTCTTGTACAGCGTAGTAGTCCCACAGGTATCAGAAGCTCTGATCAAGGGCCCTGGAATTTTCTTCTTTAGTTTCTTTGTAGTAAACTGAATTTTCTTCGAAAGTAACAAAGATCATAGCTTTACATTGTTGGTATTGGCAGTTTTAATTTAGATCTTCGAGTGAATGCGTATGTGATTGAAACAAGGGTGAATCATGTTTTTAAAAATCATGGTGGCAAAGTGACTTAACTGATCATGCATGTTCCTCATCCCTGAGATTTACAGTTTATATAGTTATTTTACTTATTTGTTAGCTGACTTAGTGTCTACATACATTTCTAGATACTGATTGAGTGTAATTATAAAGGATATTTATTGAATCCAGGGGTTGCATTTTGAAATCATTGTAATTATATTCTTTTTTGAAGCACTCAGTGTAAAGTATATATTAATAATAAAAACATTTCAAAATACTTTTTTTTTCTCATTAGATCATGTATCATGTTGACACTCAGTTTACCCATCTGTGTCCCTTCTAGACTGAATTCCTTTGGCAAAGGTAGAGAAGAACCTCTTACTGGTTTCTTTTTTTTGAAAGATTTTTTTTGCCAAACCCAGGGGCAAGAACTAAACTGGGGGCCTTCCTGAATGGGAAGCACACCTCAGTTCAGCATATGGGTCTGCATGGGCCGGGACCAGGATTCGATCCTGGGTCTCCAGGGCTGCAAAGTGAGCACTTAACCCACTGCACCATCCCAACTTTCCCAAAATAGTTGCATTTTTAACACTGTCAGTTGTTGGTTCAGCTTATGTTGTGGGGCTCTAGTTTTCCTTCTAATTATACCAACAAACATTGAGCATTTAACTCAGTGTGCACAAGAGTAAGATGCTAGCTCCACACCCAGGGAACTCAGTTTAGGGGCAAGAGATAAGTGGAAGCATTTTTTCATCGTTTCCATATATCTGTGAGTACTTACTACCATATGCCAGGTGCTGTTTTGGAAGCACAAGAGTGAACAAAAAGACAAAACCTTTTCCTTCATGCACTTACATTCTAGAGAGGAAACACAGTACACATGATAAAAAATACCTAGAACGTTTGGAAGGAAAATAAAGTGGAGCGGGGGGACTAGAGCAGAGGGTTGTACCTCTCAGGGTTTTGGTGAGCATCAACTGAGATAAAACAGATAAAATGAGGAAGTTAGGGGGATAAGAAGGTTCTAGGCAAAGGCCCTGGCAAGTGCAAAGCCCTGAGGCAAGAGCGAGTTGGGGGATGAACCGTTGCAGGGCTCTGACTTAGAATGGTAGTGAGCACAGTGCCATAGGGGTCAGCTAAAGACTGGTTTCTATTCTGATTGGAGGAATATCAGGAAGGTTTTGAGCAGTCATATCAATTTATTCTAAGGATCATTAGCTCCTTTGTTAAGACTGGACTGTTAAGGGTCCAGAGAGGTCAGCTCCACTGATTTTTGGTGTGCTAAATACTGTGGTACAACAGATGTATTCCTGGGGCCTAAGGGGAATACTGAGGTGAGGAGGGGCACCTTACCCAGCTGTGGGCATCAGGGAAGGCTTCCTGGAAGAGATGATCTCTTGAAGACTGTCAAAAAGTGAGTCAGGTGAGCTGAGCGAAAGGAGCTGAGTCAGAGGGGAAGGCAAGGGAGGGCAAGGCCAGCTGGGTGTTTGTTAATGGCCCAAATAGCTTCCAATAGACCCAGCACTGTATTAGGGCTTTTCCATGTTTTATGTCGTTTGATTCTCGAGCAAACCCTGAGGTAGGTATAATTATCCTGTTTTATAGATGGTAGACCTGGAGAGAGTAACACAACTACGTAATGGGTGGTGCTGAGGGCCCCCTGGCTCCCCCTAAACATCCATACTGGTTTACACCAACACAAGACCACTACTCATCCCAATGAGGGTGGGGGTCAGGAGGTGGCAGGAAAAAGGAAGGTGCATTTTTTTCTCTACAAATACCCGCTACTTGATGTATCAACAGAAGGGACTGGATTTGCCCCAGCGCTGGAGATAAAACTGGGCTGAGAGTGCGCTGTACACGGGGCCAGCCTCGAGGCCCGCACCTGCCTGGGTTTAATGTTCCGATGTCGACATTTCTTAATCTTTTTAAAATAAGGGCAGCCACATTTTTATTTTTCATTGGGCCACAAAAGTTACCTAGTGGGTAGTGACTACCTCCATTACCCACACACTGGACTTTTAAGGGCAACTGGAGGGATTTTCGAGGGTAAAGTCCAAAAGCTTAGGTAGGTGCCCTGATACTGGGGATCCGACAGGTGACGCCCCCGCGCCTGGAAGCGGCCTGGCTACCTAAGGGGTGGGGGCGTTGAGATGACTGGGTCTATGCCAGGGAGAGGTGGCCTTATAGTAAGGTGACCAGAATTTAACATTGGTAAAGCGGGACACCATTGACCGGGGGTGGGGGTGGGGAGGGGGTTCTTGATTAAAAATTGGGTCTATCTCACGCCGGTCCCTAGCTTGTCGTGCATTCTTTCCAAAAATCGGGACTTTTTTTAAAACGCCCCGGGACGCGGGACAAATTGTTAAAAATCGGGACGTCTGGTCACCTTACCTTATAGGAACAGTGGGGACCGAGGCGTGGGACCTGGGGGCGCTGGCAGACGGTGACACGGATCATCGGGCTGGCGGGGACCTGGGAGCTAAAACAGCGGGCGCGCGGGGCCCAGGACCTGGCGCGCGGTGACACGGGGCAGCGCGCGGGCGCCGGGGCTCGGGCACAGCGGGCGCGCGGGCGCCGGGGCGGGGCACGCCGCCCGGCTCCTCCCCGCGCCGGGCCTGGCTGCGGCGGCTTCTCCAACCATCGTGA
The DNA here is from genome assembly GCA_004027555.1 of Craseonycteris thonglongyai. Taxonomy (NCBI): domain Eukaryota; kingdom Metazoa; phylum Chordata; class Mammalia; order Chiroptera; family Craseonycteridae; genus Craseonycteris; species Craseonycteris thonglongyai. The sequence goes on from PVKE010004746.1 coordinate 42,636, forward strand.
TGGCCCCAGGAGGAGGAGCGGAAGGCGAAGAAAGCACCCGGGACGCGGGGCTCGCAGGCTTCGGCGGCGCCGCAGCCCCTATGGAGCCCAACGTGCGCTTCTGGATCACGGAACGCCAAGTAGGGCTCGGGACCCGTGCGGCTGCGGGCGGGGAGGTGGCGGGGAGGTCGCGGGGCGCCACGCGTGGTCGCTGCTGTCCCAGGTGACCTTGGGCAAGCCACGTGGTCACAGCACGCGCTTTCCCACCCCAGACCCCGGGAGGCGACCAAGGAGAAACCCAAGCTTGCTGGATGCCGACGGCCACGGCTGTTACCCGTGTGTCACTTCTACCCCAGGCCTGGCTAGGGAGGGTGGCCACAAAGTCACCCTAAATGAAGAGTCAGTACCCCCTCCCAGGTGTCCGCCTCTGCCGCCTAAGTTGTTGCTGAGCTTCAGGTTGCACCAGGTTGGAAAGGAACAGGTCCTCAGGGGAGCCCCCACCCTCGGAAGGCTCGGCCACTCAGACAGGGAGACACTGGGCGGCCAGGGACGGGTAACAGGCCCCGCCTCCAGGCGCGTTGCTGCCCAAAAGAAACATGACGGGAGCTGTGCACATACCCTCAAGTTTTCTAGTAGCCTCGTTGCCAAAGGGAAAAAGAAACAGCTGAAATGAATGTCAATATATTGCAATTATCCAGCAGATAGACTATATTAACATTTCAACATGTAATCAACATAAACGTTATTAGTGAGGTATTTTGCATCATTTTTCTGTATTAAGTCTTGGAAATCCGGTGTATTAATACATTTTACACATTACAGCACATCCCACTTTGGTCTGGCCACATATCAAGGGCTCTATTGCCACGTGTAGCTAATGAACAACACAATTCTAGGGTGTTTTCCTTAAGGCCTTACCTAAGATAGGGCCCAGCCCATTTTTTGGTTTTTGTTTTGTTTTTTAGATGGGGAAGTAGAGAAGGAACCAGGAGTCCAAGTTGTCCCGGCAGAGCCAGAAATCATAGCCAGAACTACCACAACGTGTGGGGGCTTTTTGGAACAAGCCATACCTCCTTTTTCCATATGTCAACCTAGCTGCCTTTATTGAGGCCTCGCTGGGGTGTCTGTTCTTTATGGCTCAAGTTAAGCCTTACGACAACCCTAACAGGGTGAAGAAACAAATTCTTAGTCCTTTCTAGGGTGTAGGTTCAGGATCATATGTGGAATGTGAACGAAGGCCCATTTGATCCAAAGTCTGGGGTTTGAATCCCGAAGAGCAGTTTGACATTGGAGTGGTTAAGAGCACTGACCACTGGGTCTTTTCCTGGTGGGGCTCCCTTGAGTACATTCACGAGCCTTTCTGAGCCTCAGTTTTCTCACCTGTAGGATGGGGCTGTTGTGAACATTCCAGGAGATGTTGGAGGTAGATGGCACTATTAGGTTCTCAAAAATAACGTTAACCATTATTATTACCATATATCTTATAGTTTTGTAGCCATTAACCTCTCTGGTGCTTTCTTCTTGTTAAGTCTTTTATTCAGAGATTACTCCAGTGGACAGAGTTATTGGATCCTACAAATTTGGTCATTTCAATTGTAAGTATCTTGTTTTCAGAGATAATGAATTTCACGTTTAATTCTGAAGATGAAGACTGTCCCTTTTGAAAGCAGTTGAACTAATAGGATCCACATATATTTTCATGTCTTCATTCCTTCTCAGTGAGCTTGTTAGATTGACAGGGAGATCTATCAAAGGGGACATCCAGTTACCAGTTAGTACCAAGCCCTGGACCAGGTGCTGGTGGCTCAGAGGGGATCAAACAAATGTCCCTGTTAATGGAGAACAGATGGACCACGCTAGTCACACACCTTCACCTGGGGATCTAAGGGCAGGGGCAGCAGGAAATTGGCAGAGCGTATTGAAGGAAGGCTTGAGTGGGAGAAGAGACTGTAAGCCAAGCCCGGGAGAGGACAGCAGGTCATCCAGTCCTTGGGGCTTTTCATGCGGGGGAACCAGGCAGTTCTTGGAGGGCCTGGTGTGTTATTCAGACGAGAGGAGTTTGCCCTTAGCCTGCAGGGCAAGGTTTGTGCTTCAGGGTCTCTGGTCAGTGTGGTGTGTAACAAGGCGATCTGTGCAGGGCATGGCTTTGCTTCCAAGTGGAAGATGAGGGTTTGAACCAGGTGTGGCTGAGTAATGAAGACCCTCTCACCAGCGGTGACCCTTTAGGGCTAGACCCAAAGAGACACTCCCACCCTTGTGCTCAAGATGTTTCATTCACGCTTGTTTATAATAGAAAAGAGCAACCTGAATGTCTATAGAGAAGTATAATATGGTATATTCATACTGTGGAATGTTGGTTAGCTGTCAAAAGTGATGATGTAGTTATCAACCTATGATAGTAAGTAGAACCATACAGTATATATGATATAAAATGGAAAAACTTATCTGTGATGTGTACTGGAAAATACTATATTTATGCAAATGACCACATCAAAAACCGACCTGTTTCATTGTTTATGGATACATGTATTCTCGTGTGTAGGAGTATAAAAGAAATGGTGGGAAGTTTATACCCAGAACTCTAGCAGTTACCTCTGATACAATGGGGAGGGAAATGAGAGTAGGGATCATGGCTCTTTTAGTTAGAAGCAAATATAACTGAATGTTTATAGTTATTAATTCTGGGTGAGAGGATTATGAGTATACAGTCATTCTTTATACTTGTCTGTATTTAATTTTTTCCCCCTCAAATAAAAGAGAGGAGGAAATTAGACTGAACGGATAAGGTATGGGGGTGAGTGAGAGGAGGGACTTCCAGGTTTTGGACTTGTCAGCCAAGGGGATGGTGGTATTGTTCATGGAGATAGTTGACATCAGAGAAGAACAGGATGGGGAGGGGGCTGGTGGCATCAGAGGGGTCAGCAAGCTGGAGCTGGCTGGAGGCTGGGCGATCTGAATCGGAATGACACACAGGACTATCCTAATGGAAACTCAGGGAGTAGAGCCTTGGCTGATGTCACATTGAAATCAGGTGTGATGAGCATGTAGTTCTTAAATCTGTCGGTAAATCCAGACAGTGATGAGCTCCTGGCTTGATGTTTTTATATCTTATTATAGGAAAAAATAGAAAAATCGAGGCAACTATTGTTAACAAACGAAGATGCATCGATCCATGACTTGGAGGACCAAAGGGTATGTCGCGTGCACCTGGTGCCTGGCTGTGCCTGGTTCAAGGCTGGGTGTGGTTGCCTTCAGGTGACTGCTGGCATTGTCTGAAATCAGGTGGAACTTTGTCATTGAAAGCACTGCCCAAAGGATTGCTTTTCAAAACGGGGTTAGTTTTTAAAATGTAGTTAGAGCTCCTTCTCATAAACTAGGTTAGTTACCGGTAGACACTAGTAGTAGGAAGTAGTATTAAGGAGGAAAATCATGGGGTCCCTCCTTAGCCATGGCTATTAGTGGGGATTCTCTGTAGCTGATTCCTAGAGCCCATGACAAACTCCAGAATTCAGGCAGGCCTTGGAAGTCAGAACCTATTTTCCATGAGCAGTGGTGTCACAGGGCAGCGTGCCGTTCTGTACAAAGACTCCGGGCATGTATTTGTTATCTACCTTAAGAGCACAGGGCTTCCCAGAGCCCACAGACAGTCCTGTGAGGCCACCTGTGGGAAGCTCACAGATTTAACTTGGTTTTTCCAAGAGCTTGTTGGGGTCTCTGGGTTCACAGCCCGGCTCTGCTGCAGGTGACTTGGCTAATGGCGTGGTGTGTCATCAGCACCCGCCTGCTCTGCGCCAGGCTGGATTCAGGGACTCACCTGAGGGCAAAGTTAGGTATTGGCCTTGCGTCCTCTCCAAGGTCAGAGACTTAGGGCCTTTTAATGTTTGGGTTGGTTTCTTTATGTGGATCATCTCTGCTTGCTTATTTCTTTGTTTCTTCTTCGTTTGTTTGATTTCATTTATTTTGATTTGTTCTGTCCATGTGGTGTTACACAGTTCTGCCCTTCACTCTCTGAAAGGTGGAGCAAAGGCAGCTTCTTGCATGAGACCGGAGAGATTTGTTTGCTGACAAGCCACCTTTAAAAACTACTGCTTGCTCAGCACATAGATAATGTATTGTAGCATTGTGTGTGTACCTCGAACCTATGTAAGTTTACTAACCAATGTCCCCCCAATAAATTAAAAAACAAAAGAAGAACTGCTTGCTTTTTTCTCTTTTTAGATACAAGAAGCTTGGAAGAGAAGTCTGGTAAGTTTTAGCCCCTTCCTAATCTTTAAAGATTTATTTTTATTGTTTTTTGACAGAGAGTAAGACAGAGAGAAGGGGGAGGGCCCAGAGCGGACTCCATAGTTGACAGCATTAGTTTTCCATATAGTTTCACTCCACATGTGGGCGCAGGGCAGGAACTGGGCAGGGAGCCTCCCGCATAGGCCTCGGCAAGAGCTGAACTGGGGGCCACACCCCAGTTCAGCATATGGGTCCGCATGGACCAGAGCTGGGATTCGATCCTAGGTCTCCAAGGCTGCAAGGCAAGCGCTTAACCCACTGAGCCATCCCAGCTTCCCCCCGCTTCCTAATTTTTAGCCTCTACAAATAATAGAGCCAACATGAAACTAACCTTTGTACTTCCTTCCCCCTTTGAAGTCAACGGTGCATCCTGACAACAGCCATCTGATCCCCGTTCCTTTCCGACCTGCAGGTGAGCTGATTCTAATTTTCAGAAGTGGGCAGGGAAGATACGGTTTGTAACAGAAAACTGTCTGCCTTATTTTAATTGTTTTTATTTTTCCTAGAAGGATGTCTGACAGTGAGTCTGGAAACCATAGCTTAAAAAGAATATTTGAAGTGTCCGGGGTTGATAGTAGAGAAGAGCAGGTTTGGGACCCAGAGCTGTGTCCAGTCCTGTGGAAAGATCTGTCTGGGCTTTGGGAATGAGAGGGCAGGCCCGGGGCTGAATCGTGCCCTGTTCCATCATACCCCAATGTTCATTGATGGTTCATAAATACTAGTACTAGGGATCCCTCTCTCATAACTAAAACGAGGGGAATAAAATCCATGATCACATAGGGTTCTTTCAGCCTTAAAATTCTCTGTATTATAAATAAGAAACTGGGAACAACAAATATCCAACAATTCAGACTGTAGTTAAATAATTCATTAAAAAGAACGAGGTAAACCCTACGTGATAATACAGAGAAATGGATCTTCAGAAACTAGCATTAAGGAAGAAAAAAAGCAAAGTATGAAACTGTATAGTGAACCTGTTTGTACGTAGAAGCACTATGTATACGAGAGGGAGAAGTGTGAGAATTTGCATATATCCCGATATATTTGTGAAGGAAAACCGCTCTTGTTTCTCAACACTCTATTCTCAATACTTTGCTTGCGACACGTATGTGTGAGCTTCTTCCACATCCATCAATCCTGTGACACCAGCTGGATGTCCTACAATTTTAACTCAATTCTACACTTTCTACCTGGAGTTAGTGTCAGATGCCACCAGTTAAGGCCTCAGCCCTATATGGCTGCCCCCACTTTTGATGTCAATTAAAAGTCCAGGTTGTCACCTGTGCTTCTGACCAACCAGCTATAAATCAGAGGTTCTCATGACCCCCTCCTTGGGTTTAAAATGTCTAGGAAGGCTCACAGGAGTCAGGAAAACAGTTTCCTTACTAGACTATGAGTTTATTATAGAAAGTGCCTATATAACTCAGAAGCAGCCTGTTGGAAAAGATGATAGGAGGTAGAGGGGGAAGGGCAAGAAGCTTCATGAACCAGGAAGCTCTCCAGACCCCTCGGTTAGCATCTTTAAATAGAGGCTTGATTAGTTAGCCGGTTGGTTAAATCATTGGCAGTTGGCCCAGCCTCCAGCCCCTCTCCCAGCCCTGGAGGTGGAGGTTGGGGAGTGGGGCTGAAAGGTCCAACCCCCTAATTACCTGGTTGGTTGCCCTTGGAGACTTTCTAAAAGTCACCTAATTGACCTAAGCTTGGGTGTGGTAGAAAGGGGTGTTACGAATAGAAAAGCACTCTGGACTTTTATGAGATCTTCCCACCTAGGAAATACTTTGGGTTTTAGGATCTTTGTGTTAGCTGTGGGAGGGAGAGCAAATACACATTTCTTATAAATCAGCATCCAGGCATATTAAACTCTCATGCAGGCTGAATAGGAGCAGGTTAACGCTGCTTATACCTTCAGCGAGAGCAACTCCAAAGGCTGGTGAGAGCCTCATTAGGTCTGTACTGTGCTGATTTAAATTTTTGCCACTTGCATATAGTTATTACTTGTACTAGGAAGATAAAAAGAATGAGTAAAACATACCCTTTGCCATCTGTGCCTTCAGGAGGCAGAGAAGAGGTGTTCGGGTGGGTGATGGCCCCTTCTGGCCTCTTTGTGGTCACTGACCCTCTTCTCTCTTTGCCAGCTCTCCTGCCTTTCACGGCGCCCATGGTGAGTAAGTGGCTCCTCACTGTTGTGTAAGCGGGGGTGGGGGGGTGGGGGGGGGGGTGGTTTAGCAAGATGCCTACCTGTCTCCCAGCCTTGGGGGTTTGTGTCTGCTAGCTCCCCACCCCTGTTCTGTGACCTCCTCATAGGTGGTTATGGACCCCCTACATCTGACCCCTGTGTGCTCTTCCTGTATTCTCACCCCACACCCCATTTATCCATTTGGGCATTGGGCCTCTTGAAGGTCCACAGTGTCACAAGGTAATCCTTTTTTTTCTGACTTCCTACTGTGCTCAAAGCGCTGTGGGAGGGGATCTGTGCGTTAAAATGTGCTTCCTGCCACAGGACCACGTAATTGTCATTACCTTCTCCCCCCAAGTTCTCATCTAGGACCTGGAATTGCCCCCAACGGGGCCGGCCCACCTTGGCTCTCACAGAGTGACAGCATGCCTCTGTCACTTGTACACCTGCCCTGAGTCTGGCCCCCTGCAAGTGCATCCTCAGTTGCACAGTTGCAGTCTCAGCTGCAAGGACCTGAGAGACTGCCATCTGTCCTTGATACCCATGTAGCCTGTTCAGCATTACTTGTCCACTGACTGACTGCCCCCAGTATCACCACCTTCTTCCCTGCCGCAGCTCCTGGGGGGCTCAGTTCTGCGTCTCCCCTGGGAAGTTCTCCGCCCCTACAAGTTCTCCCCTAAAACACTCTATGTCTGCTTTTATTTTTTTCCTTTAAAGGTATTTTTGTCGCTGGTATCAGTAAAAAGTCTGAAGTCCATGATTTTACCTCAGGTAGCAATTATCTCTATTTCATAATTACTGAATTCTGTTTTTGAAATCAAAATGTGATCTATTTGCCTGTCTGTCTGCAGTTTGCCTTTTATACCTACAGTACAGCATTCAACATCATCAATGGCAATGCAAGTTATGTGAGTGTCCCCAGGCCCATGGTGTTGCGATTTTGTGCTATTTCTTCAGGAGTTACTGTTTGTTTTAATTAGCTTTACTGGGCAAAGCTGTGGTATTTCCTATTAATAAATATGTACTTCTGATTTCCCTAGAATCGTCACCCATATGAGAGTTTATTACTAGGGGCTGGAGTAATTGCTTCTACAACCTTTCTTGGAGTAGGTATTTTAAAATTCTGTCAAATCTTTTTTGGTCCTCAGAATTAAAAAAATATATATATATGCACTTTTCTGATTAGAAATCTATGTTCCATCTTAAACAATTTAGATAGTATGATTAAGCAGAGTAAAAGTCACCTATAATCCTACCACCCCCATGTAATCATGTGACTATTCCAAGGTGCATGCTCAGTACTATTACCTTTTTAAAAAAAATTAATTTATGATCCGTGAACATGTTATACAAATTGTATATTGTTTTGGATGTCAGGATATTGCAATGGCTACACTTGGAGACTTTAGAGTCAGATCAGCCTGGGTTCATATCCGGGCTCAATTGCCTACCAGCTCAGTGGTGCTGGACAAGTTACGTCACCTCTCAAAGCCTCCCTGTGCTCCTGATGATCAGGAAAGCACCTCGACGTTACACGAATTAAAAAGTTCACGGCAGGTACTGGCTGCGGTCTGACTGGAAACATAATAGGAACAAGGCCCAGGCTCGTCCTATGCTGTTGTGTATGTTCAGCTGATTTTTTGGTCCTGTGCAATAATGACTTTTCTCTTGTTTTCTAGTTACTCCCTCGTTTGCTCCAAATAAAGTTTGCACTGAGAAACATTTTGATAAGGAAATCCTTACCTGTCGTCATTCTTGGTAAGCAGGAAGCAGGAAGTCTTTGTGGCCTTTGAGCTTTTCCTCCATCTGCAGGGACACCAAGGTCCTTTGGCCACATTGTGGCTGATGACAGCCACCATTTGCAGCTGGCTGGTGCCCCTAGGACCAAATGAGGTCTTTGGTTTGAGAGGTGACACTTTCTCTGTAGGTACCCCTTTAGTTGTCAAAGGATAGACACAAACTTGGAAACATAAGTGACATTGTAAAGACTGTGCATGCTCTCCACATGTGTCATTTCACGTTATCCTAACAGTTTATGGGTAGGTACTATACGCCCATTTACAAATGAGGAGATTGAGGTGGTGGGAGGGTAAGTTAACTTTCCGGGGGCCACTCAGGGAAGAAGTAGTGGTCTAGGGGTTTCCAACTGGGTGGTCTGACTCCGAGGGAGTGACAGAGAAATTAACCAACTGTTTTAGGTCTGCCAGCCTGCAAGTGCACCTTCCAGGTTTGGGTTTGGGAATCACAGCACTTTGAAGAGTTGGCAGAATGTCAGTGGTAAAATTTGCAGAATAATGTTACAGAGACCTGGTCAAACCAGCTTGAGCGAAGAAGGGGGGCACATCCGGTCAGGGACCTGGGCTGGACTTTCAGGGGCGCTGGAACCTGGTGGTGAGGTGCAGTCAGGATCCAAAACGTACAGGCCAGCAGTTGAACCCCAGCCCCACGGTCCCTGGAGAGAGCTTGGCTGGCCCAGCACTTGTCAGGTGACCCCTGAGGGTTGGGGATGTGCAGCCATCAGAGAAAGGCTTGACACCAGAAAAGATGTCCCTTCACTGAACCCAAACTCACCTCTGTTGTGTTCTTTACATCCACAGCCCAAGTGAGTGCAATGAACGTTGTTGCGTCCAGAAGTTTCGAGCCCACGCGAGGGATCGAGGTCATGGACAAGGAAGGCAGGGTCATAGGCTGTTCCAGAAGAGCCGGGACAAAGGTAGGGGACATGATAGAGCCGCATTTCCATCAGCCCATCCAATAGCATGTCTGAAAATAGTGACCACCTTTCTAAACGAGTGACAGTGGGGACATGATCGTAAGTAACAAAGGGGGAAAGTTCTACCAGAAATTAAATTTGTCGTTTTTGAAATGAAATTCCTATGCCTAAGAAGCCATCCTAAAGAGACATTTTTTGGGGAAGCCGGGATGGCTCAGTGGGTTAAGCGCTCACTTTGCAGCGCTGGGGACCGGGGATCGAATCCCGGCCCCGGCCCGTGTAGAACCATATGCTGAACTGGGAGCTCCCCCAGTTTAGTTCTCTCTCTGTCTCTGTCTCTGTAGCTCTCTCTCTCCCTGTCAAAAATAAATAAATAAAAAAATATATATTTAAAAAAAAAAAAGACATTTTTTAACAGCTTTATTGAGCTATAATTTACATACTATAAAATTTATTGTAAGACTATTGTTTTGATGACTTTTAGTAAATCTAAAGAGTTATGCAGCCATGATTATAGGTCAGTTTTAGAACATTTTCATTACCCTGAAAGTGTCCCTTATGCCCATTGACTCTCTCCTCCCATCCCCCAGCCCCGGGGAAACACTGATCTGCTTGTGTCTTCAAAGTATGGCCTTTTCTAGAGATTCCATGTAAATGAATTTTACACTGTTTTTTTTGTGTCTGGTTTCTTTGACTTTGGAGGTTCACCCACCTTTAAACACATATCAGTAGTTCGTTGCTTTGTACTGTGGAGCAGAATTCCATAGTATGGATGTACCATTTTTGCTTTCCCATTCTCCAGGTGAGGGACATCTGGGTTGTGCCCAGTTTTGAGCTACTATGAGTAGCTCTGAACATTTTTTTATGCAACTTTCTGTGGGCATATGTTTGTGATTCGCTTCCACTCCGTGTTAACTGCAGGGTGTTGGTGGTGCTGTGAACTTATTCATACCCCTAAAGAGTGAGAATGAGAGCAAGTGTGGAACCCACAAGTCATTCCTCAGCACCTCCAGCCGCCTGGAACCCTGCTGAGCTCTGGACAAGCCAGCACTGGTCCCAATCCCTTATCTTCAGGAGCCCAGGGCTTGGGGGTGGGGAGCTCCCAGTGGGGAGGCAGCCTCAGGCCCTGCTAGCTATCTAGATATCTCACCCATCTCGCAGGGAGGAACTTCATCTTTTGCATGAATGCCAATTTAGGGTAAAAGAAAGGTTTGATGGTCTGCTTTTTTTTTTTAAATAAAAAGTTTATCTTTCTTTTAAGAATAAAGTGTCTGCAGCTGTGCGTAAGCATAAGCATTCTTTTATCATTTCCCTGTCACTGAAAGTTTATTTTCTTTGGCTAAAATTTCAGAAACTGCGTAACTACCAATATCTGATTGTAATAGGGCACCTTAGATCAGATTTCAAGAGCTGAGTCCATGCTGTTTTCTCTTGACTGGCCTTGTCATAAGGTGACCAACCGTCCTCCTTTAGGGAGGACAGTCCTCCTTTTGGAAGTTCTGTCCTCCCTCGAAAAGTGTCCTCCTAGATGTCCTCCTTTTCGATATGTAATACTAGATGTCCTCCTTTTCTTTTTTTTTTTTGGTTCTGCAATCGATGTCTTTTTTTTTTTTATTGTTAAATTTATTGGGGTGACATTAATTGGTAACAATTAGATAGTTTCCGGATGCACAAGTCCACATCACATCACCTATGCTTCGCATTATGTGCTCACCACCCACAATCAGCTGTCATCCTTTTCATTGGAAAAAAGTTGGTCACCTTACTTATAAGCCACTCACTTGCAAACTGGCCTCCCAGTGCCTCTTAATGACGGCTGTCTCGTTCAGTGTCTTTCCTTTGCACATGAAATCAGTGGAGAGGTGCCGACCTCACCCCACTGACATCAGAACACACCACGCTCAGGAGCCACTTTCCTCTTCCCGAGGAGGAGCAATTTGATTTTACTTTCTATTCCTGAAAGTTTATTTTCAAAGCCACCCTCCTGACTGCCTTGGTCCTCATGCACAGGGATCGGATGAGCTGAGCTTCAGTGTAACAAGCAGAGAGCAGGTGCTGGGCATAGGAGAGGAGCCCAGAAGGCAGATGGCGGCCACGGCCTGGGACACCGGAAGTGGAAGGAAGGGAGTGGGGGGAGAGAATGGTGGTGTGTGTGCCTATTTCCTCGTGTAGAGCAGTGCTGTCCATGGTGTGTCTTACGTAAGGGTTGTGTTCTGGAGTTAACGTGTCAGTATCATCTGTCATCAAAAGTTCCCTTAAAAATCTCCTGCGTGGCTCTTGAGCCCACACGATTTTGTGCATGTGACCCATACAGTAAATGATGTTTAAATGTTCACTATATAATGTATATCATATGGAAGATGACAGAAATGTTATAAACTATACATACATGTTTTTGCACAATAAAATTTTATCACACGCTTTTAATTGCACAGGCAAAAGGTGGGTGCACACAGGTGGACTCGTGTGTGTTCCGTGTAGGTGTGAGGCCATGCTGGTACATTCTGAGCTGGGCTTTTGGAGGATTCCTCCACTGGAGGGGGGCGAATAACTGGGGAACTGTTCAGGTGAGAGAGGCCAGTGGATTGAAAGTAAAGCATGGATTGGACCTCCATGGCCAAACCCAGCATTTTTACCAAGGGTTCTGCCATTAGTGCTAAGCTAGGCTCTGTCTGTACGCTGCTTTTGCTTATGCTTAGTATTTTATTTGGAGTGGTTGGCAGACTGATGGAGATCATTATGGAGTCGGGGGATCACATCTTTAGTTCCTTCTGGCACCGACCCCAGCCGTCCTCCATACGTGTGGGCGTCGGGTGCGGCCTCTGCCTCTTTCCACATCATTCTTGTTTTAAGTGAGCAAGGAGCGTTGCTGCTTCCTCGTGTCTGCCACGAGTTACAGGATCCCTGGAAATCCTCTCACTCCATGTGCTCAGCTGCTTTCTTTCCCTTTCGCCTAGGCCGTTAAAGATACAGCAACAACCAGAGTCGTGCTGTTTGGGAGCTCAGCTTTGATTCCTGAAGTCTTCTCATACTTTTATAAAAGGTAAGATGTATGCTCACCTCCCTACATAGGAATAAACATTTTCACAGTCAAAATCCTTATAAAGCTTGTCAACTACCGAACCCGGTGGGAGGGACGGGTCTCCCAGCTAAACACTCTGCATCGCAGTTAAGACAGGAGGATTGATTTGGGGCAGGCAAGGCAGTCCAGGTGTGCCTACGCCAGCAAAACTGGCCCTGTCCGCGGGAAGCATGTGTTATCGGGCATGTCCCCATACCTGCTGAGACATGTTTCTTCACTTCTAGAACAATGGGATCAAATGAGCAAATGCACATGACGTGCTTAACCCCAGGCCTGACACTAGTGAGTCAGACAGTTGGTCGCCACTAGAGCAGAGGGCCAGCCTCTAAAAACTCCCTGTGTCGCTTCTCGGCCTTTTGGCTAAGATCAAGTGTAGTATCTGTTCTTATCAGTTTAAAAACTCCCTGTAACCCTGTCTCTTAACAGGACCCAGTTATTCGTGCGCTATCCACGGTCACTGTGGACCTTAAAGCTGTCTTGTACGATCCTCGTCATGGGACTGATGGTGCCGGTGTCTTTCAGTATGTTCCCACAGATTGGACGGGTGAGTAATTTATTCTCCTGGAAAAACCTGCAGAGTTTACAATATACTTTTATAAAGAGAATAATGTGTTATTTACACATAATCCCAGCCCCCAGATCACTTATGCAGTTTTGGATTCTATTTTTCTTTCTTATTGTTACATTTATGGGGTTGGCACTGGTTAGTAAAATTTACGGATTCTGTAGTACCTCGTCTATATGTTGCATTATGTTTTTACCACCCAGAGTCAGCTCTCCTTCCATTACCATATAATTGGCTCCTCTAGTTTTCTATTTTAAAGATTTATTGTTTGAGAGAAGGTGAGAGAGAGAGAAGTGGGGAGGGCCCAGAGTAGTCTCCATATTTATACTTCATCAGTTGTGACATAGTTCCACTCCACACTTTGTTTTTCAGATACAGAGCAATAAGCTTGAAGAGGAAATTCAGTCTGCAACAGAAGAAACAGAACTCTTCTATAATAGAGGGGTGTAGGGGTGAGTTTTAGGTGAATTTATTTGGTTCCTGCTTGAAAACCTTTCTGTCAAGGTTTCAGTTTCCAGAACATGGCCAGAAATCTCCTGGAAACCCCAGAGGTATTTGCAGACAGGATGGCTCAGTCACACATGCTCAGACCTTGTCAAGGCTGGTCATGCCTTTGGTTGTGAAGTCTGGATGGAAGGAGAGATGGGTGGCTGCCCTGTCTGACCCTCCTCGGGGTTGCTGAGATGGGTGATATAAGATTCAGTTTTCAGTTCCTTCACCAGCCTGTGAAAGGATACTGTGAAATTACCAATAAACTTGTCTAAAGTTGACTATTCGAGAAAATAAAGGAGACGGCTCCAGTCCCAGGGCACAGGCAATTGATGGCCCATCTCAAGGTCAAGGTGAACCTCTGGTGAGCTGTTGAAGGCCTCCACCCCCTAAAGCAAGCTCAGCTTACTCCCATTTTGGACAGCTACTTAGAACCTTTGCCACCCCACCACTGACACACGACCCCACCTCCTCCTTCACCAAGGCTGTTGCCCAGCCACAGAACCTCCTCCATGAAAAATCAGCTGGGCCCGAGGCTCTGGGTGGTCTCTTATTTCCTCAGTGCCCCCTTTGCCTCCAGCCTCCTCTGTCTGCTCCTTCCTGGTGGTAAACTGCTTGAATCACCTGCCTCATTAAAAAAGCAACCCTCGCCCCCCACCCCACCCTGTTTGTAGCCAAACTTTTTCAAAGATCCCCTGCCCTCACTGTTTCCACCCCACCTTCCACTCTGCTAAGACTGCCCTCAGCTGTGGCCCAAACTCACTGCCATGCTGCTAGCTGCTCCCATGAGCAGTGGGCCCGCACCCAGCTAACCCCTGCACTTTGCCATTTGGGTGTCCACTTGAAACCTCCCAATCTCAGGAAATGGCACCGCCGCTTACGCACTTGCATCAGATAGGATCACTGGTGACACCCCTACTCCTCCCGCCTCCCGCCCCGATTCAGTAGACCAAAGCCCAGTAGTCATCTCCAGAACTCCCTCATGGCCACCACTACTGCCCAGCTCAGTCCAACAGCACCCCCTGTTGGTATTACTCATCTGTCTGCTTCCCTCCAATCCATCCTTCCAACCTGCTCTTCTGAACACCTGCTTAAAAGCCTTAAATGGCTTCCCAGTGCCTTAGGATCAAGTACAAGTTCCTTGCCACACTGGCAAGAGCCTTTGCCTTACTTCGCTTGCCACTCCCTTTGCTCACTCTGGACCACCATCCAGTTCTTCAGATGGGCTGTGGTCTCCCTGCTCTGGGCCTTCACACTCACTTTGCTCTGCTCTGGGCTAATTCCTGCTTATGCTTCCAGTCTGACCAGCACAGTAGTGTCTTCCTCCAGGAAGGCTTGCAGGATTCACAGCGCTGAAGCAGGTGTTCTGTGTGCCCCTGTAGACTGTGCCTCCAGAGCAGGAACTGTTAATCAAGGAAGCCCCAAGATACAACAGTTGGCAGAGTAGGTATCCCAGTATTTGCATCCTGGATTAATGTTTCCACACTCTGCCACAAATCATCAAATACCTGGCTCAGCTCTCCCTGGGTGAGAATGAGTTATCTCCAAATTTGGTAGAAAGGGTTTTATCACAGCCTAAAAGGACACAATTAGTAAAAATGATCTACCAGAAGGCTCAGGTATAGCCCAGGAATAGAAATTGTGAGGGCACCTTTTCAAAGACATTGAAGCTATAGTCAGCTCTGGGCAGGGGTGATGGAGGGGAGGGCAGGGAGAGAAGGAGCCGGGCCAAGTATGGAGGAAAGGAGCCCGGACCTCTTCACTTTCAAATAGGTCTTTTCATAGTTCCCCATGCACTTGCAGCTGACAAAAAGGAGTTTTCTCTGCTTGTTTGGAGTGGGGAGAATTAGAGAAAGGGTGCAATTCTTCATCTACCTAAAGCTTCGTTGAATATCAAAATATTTCCATTTTATTTCCGCATCACACATTTGTAATTTTAACAACTTTGATCATTAGCTAACATAATAGTAGTAATACAAAAATGAGGGAGAAAAGGATGTTAGTATTCATTTTCATAAAGTGCAGATTTAATTTTAAATTGTTTGCTTTAGTAAACATTTCATTTCAGATCCACCCCTACCCAAGGAGGGAAGGAAAAGGCTATTTTCAATTTTTACTAGAATAAATGAAAGATCCAATAAAGATTTTTTTGCAAACCTTTTTCTGGGTAAGATTTCTAAGGACAGCAGTACTGAGTGTAAAATAACCTTTCATAATATGAATACATATAAAATAAGTATATATAATTTAGACCACACTTATTTTGCAATTTTTAGGTCTTCAGTTATGAAAAAGGTACATAACTGAATAGGAACAGTTACCTGCATATGTGGCCAAGTTATTTTTACTGAAGTTGTTTGAAGACATTCTCTGGTTTTGGCCTTTGCAAGATGTTAATCCTCACTCCCTGACCAATTATATAGTTTTTCAGTCATACCGACACGTATATTCAAAATGGGCTGCTTGTTTTACTCTGCCATATAAACACTGGCATCTTATTCAAAATAATATTGCTAGCAGCAAGGCTAATTGAAGAGTACTGGAGGCTTAAGTTTTCCAAGTGTTTACTGCTGCGACAGTATAAATATGGATTATTAAAGTTGTCTACTCAAGTATAAAATTTATGTAAAACCCTCATAGGCAAAATGTTCAAAGGCCAAGAAAAAAAATTTTTTTTCTTTTACAAGAAAGTGCAACTGCAGGGCCTTTTGAATGATCTCCGAGACAGTTCTGCAGAAAACTTAGTAGTTTGGCTCAGAAAGTAGATTCCTCGCGAGGAATTAAAGTTCTTCCTAGAAGAATACAAAGCAAAATTTCAGGCAGCTTTCTGAAAATAAACCATTTGTGGCTACACAAGGAGACAAACTGGAACTTATAATAATGAAGGCTTTCAGATTTGCTGTGATTTGCACGAGAACTTTCTCTTCAGGACATCGGGCCGTTATACAGCGTTATCTATGGTAGTTACAGCACTTTGTCCAACATTGATAGTAGGCATGAAACTAATCAGAGAGGAGAAAATCAGAAGTGTTTTCATCTATGTTTCAGTGCTTTTCAGGTCAAATCTCAAAACTTTCAAATCATTAAAACAACATTTTCTTTGTTATTTTCAGTATTTGACATAGTTAATGGATAATTATGGTCAAAAAGCTTTATATCAGTCATCAGTGATACATTCAGTCACATGGTCAGATTTTCAGCATTTGTTCCGCTGCTGCTAGATGGTAAAGGAAGTTTTCTGTTGCTGGTGGGAATCGTCTTTGCTTTAGTGCCTCAAAATTGAGAATTAACTTTTTTCCATCACCCGAAGCTTCTGAAAATGGTGTCAGGTTGGTGAAGATTTCTCTAGTTTTTAGGGAAATATCCTTTAATAGAATGAAAATAATGAACTATATTAGCATCAAAAAATTTGAATAGTTGTTGCATTTGAATAAAATTCTTCCTGCTATTTTTAAAAAGTTTATCAGACTAACTTTATTAATAAGCTAGGTGCTGGTGGGTCCCTGTCAAACCTGCAGCCCCTCTCAGCTCACAGGTCACTTTCTCAGCTGTCCTTGTTCTCTAATGTTCTCTACCTCATCCCGTTTTCTGCCACAGCACTCATTTCTCATGTCTGACAACGATCTTGTCACGTACATTAATTCTGTTCACTCCACTGACACACAGGCCACAGGGGCAGGGATTTTGCTCACCACCGTATCCCACTATCCCGTGCCATGCCTGAGCATAGTCAGTGCTCAATAAATACCGCCCAGGTAAATACATGGATTAATGAAGGAAAGAGATAGGTGCACAGGTGAGTAGGGTCTGCAAATCAAGAGGAGCCCCAGGCCCGAGTATGAGACAGGTCGAGATAAGGCAGAGCTGGGAGAGTCCAGGATAGAAGTGGATCCTTGCAGGAGGAGCACGTTGCTGGGAATAGGCACAATGCAAACTGGTGACAGACAGGAGGGGAGGGGGCTGGGTAAGCTGGGAACAGAGGAGGGGCTTTATCAGTAAAACCATAAAGAGGTTAAAATAAAGCCCACTTGCCATCCCAACCTGTCAAGGAGAAAGAGGGTCCATATGGACATGCGTCAGCTTACAGGCAGACCCCATAGGGTGTGACACCAGAGTCGGCTCAGTTTGGCAGGGGTCTGACTGTGTTTACTGACATCCTGGAGACAACACAGCACAGCTAGCAGCAGCCTTCTCTCTACGATTTGTTTCTCCACGAAAATTCTGCTAGGAGGAGAGAATGCAGACATTCCCCTCCATAAATGCTTGCCTTTAGCACCAGCTCCTGTATATATATGTCCCCAGAGTCTGATAACTGAGCACCTGCCCGGGCCTCTCTCAGCCACTTCCTGCCACTGTTCACGTGAAGGGCAGAAAACAAGGAGCCCTGCACACAGTGGCCGGCGACGCCATCCCCGGACTCTCGGGCAGTCGGCAGAACAAGGAGTTACCTGTATCACTTGGCTGTCTGATTTCTCTGGATCTTCTGCAGACTGAACAATTAGCTGACCAATTTCTTTGTGCAGCTTACCCATTGTCATAGCCTCTGGTGAGATAAAGAAGAAAATGTTATGTGAATATTTAGAAGTTTGCATAATAAAAAAATAATCATACCATCTATCTGAAAAAGCGGAAAATCACACAGAGGGAATTTTCAAAAAGCAACTGACAACCCTCCACATTTCCATCTTATGCTAAACACAAATATGATGACCTGCTAAGAGATAAGGCATAATCACCATTTATATACTTCATATCCCAAATAAAAACATGCCAATACCAAACCAAATTTCTCCTTCACACTTACCTGGTAAGAATTTTTATTTTTCTTTCTAGAAAAAAAATCTAATGAAAGCTTCTGACTACAAGTAAGTTGTGAGTTTAAGCCAAGAACCTGACTTTCCTGTCTAGGTCTTTATAGTTAAGAATTCAAGTTTCTTTTTCTGGTAGGAATATTGTGCAAGAAGCGCTTCCTGTCAGTTCTACAAAAGCCATCTGAACATTCAGTGGGTAAAGGCCCTTAGAAATGAGCAAAGGAAACAACCTAAGTTGCATTAATTATATGCACTGCTACTTTCTATAGGAAACTAGCAGAGAAATTTGTCACTGCCAGGGACACACTACACCTGAATGGTGCTGAGTGGGATGAGCCCATTTGATAGACTCAGCAATAATGGCAGCAGGACATGACCACCCTTTCTGGTCCTAATGCTGTAGCAATTAAAGTGGCCCGGGCCACATTTTTCTATCACTTTGGCTTTACAAAAGGCAGTATCTCCTAAATATCTCATTCTATATTTTGAATTTTTCACCATGAACATGCATGTTTGTAATTTTAAAACAAATGAAAAGAAACCTAGTTCTGGTTCTATTCCTTTGGAGACTAAGTCATAAAAGGCACTGTGGTCTCCTCTCTGTCTCTTGGATCGCTCGCTCTTGAAGAAGCCAGCTGTCATGTCATGAGAACACCCATGCTGCTCTATGGAGAGACCCATGTGTTGAGGGCTCCTGCCAACAGCCATGTGAGCTCACCTGGAGGTGGAGCCTTCAGATGACTGCCACGCTGGCACTATCTCGACTGAAACCTCACGAGAGACCCTGAGCCAAAACCTTCCAGTTAAGTCAGTCCTGAATTCCTGACCCACAGACACTGAGATAATATTTGTTGTTTTGAATCACTAAGTTTAGAAGTGATTCGTTATGCAGCAATAGATAGTACACCTTGTTTAAACAGAAAGTGGAAAAACAAGATGAACAGACTTGCACTTATTAACATACACTGTGCAGCATAAATACCCAGGATGTATTATTACTAACATGGCTAGGCCTCTAACAAATGCTATGTTCTAGACAGAAAAATCCCTCCACCTTCAACAGCAGTTTAAGCACGCCCTCAAATACTGGTGTTAAGAGAATCAGCCTAACACACACAACTGCTTGGCTTGAATGTTGTGTCAACAAGAGAACAGAGAACTAACCTTTTGCGAGTGGAGCAATGGTAATCTCACTGTCGGCCAGATTCACAAACACATCGTAGAGGTCTGACCTATTGCTCACCTCCAAGTCTACAAATCCTGCAACGTAACCTGCATTACAAAGATGACCTATATTACTGGAGGAGGAAGGATTCATACTGTGAAACATATCAGAGAACTAAGTCTAAAAATTCATCAGCTGCTTTTCTTCACTTTTTATTTATTCAGGGTGCCCTGTGGCATTTGTAAAGTCTACATCATTGTCAATTGCCTAAAGAAACTTGCACAATTCAAAATGTTCCTTACCAGGTGAGGCCATTTAAAAAACAACAGCCACAAAAACATACAAGGCACCCAGACACATATGCTGAACTAGGGTGTGCCCCCCGTTCAGTTCCTGCGGGGGCCCATGCAGGACGTCCCTGGCCTGTTTCCTGCCCTGAGCAGCCCGGAGCCCACCTGTGGAGTGAAACTATATCAAAAACTAATGGTGTACAACTATGGAGACTACTCTGGGCCCTCCCCCATCTCTCTGCCTCTCTCTGTCAAAAAAACCAAACAATTAAATCTTAAAAAACAACAACAGGGGAAAGCCGGGACGGCTCAGCGGGTTGAGCGCTCGCTTTGAGGCCATGAGGACCGAGGATCGAATCCCGGCTCCGGCCCAGGCAGGACCCACGTGCTGAACTGGGGAGTTCCCACAGTTTGGTTCTCTAACTGTCTCTGTCTCTGTCTCTCTCTCTATCTGTCAAAAAGTAAAATAGAAATAACTAT
>PVKE010004747.1:0-36208 GCA_004027555.1 Craseonycteris thonglongyai
CAAACCATAAGGTTTTGATTGAAGGTCTCATCAGGGTATCTTGACAATCAAAGTCGATGCAGTTCGAGTTTGCTAAAAGCAATCTTACATGTCCTTTGCATAAGAAATATCATTTAATAAGCAATATTCGTAAATAATTCTAGTTAGGCTCTTTCTTTAGCTAACTATATTTTAGAAAAGCTTCCTATATAAATTGTCTTTCTCTCAGACTTATCAAGTGTCTTTCCTTCATTGATCTATGATCCTAAAATAATTTTTAACTCACTGTGACAATATTTATTTTAATCACAATTTTCATCTTACTTGAGATTATAATCAGAATTAATTTCTGCTACATTCATAGACTTGCAGAGAATTTGATTAAGCACTGTCACCTTATTGCATCTTTTCCAAAGAGGGAGTTTAGCTGGATGATCTGAGGAAAAAAAAAAATCTAAGTAGGACAATGAGGATGAGCTGCCAGCTGATTTTCATAGGGACGCAAATAACAGCAAGATGCTATTACAGTTTTTTCAGAATTAGTTATACAATTTTGCATCTGGAGAAATGATTTAGGACTAACTATGAAAACATTCTTTCCTCTCACAGTTAATAGTAGGATATTCTACATATTCTGAAACACGTTTTCTTTTTTGTTGGCTTTTTAAATTTTTTTTTATTGTTAAATTTAATGGGGTGACATTGATTGGTAACAATTAGATAGTTTCCAGATGTATAAGTCCACATCACATCACCCATGCATCACATTATGTGCCCACCACCCTGAATTATCTCCCCTTCCATCACCATATATACAGTGCCCATTCCCATCTCTCCCCCCGCAACTCTCCCTCCCCCTCCTTCCCCCTGTTCAGGTAACCACCAAACCATTGAGTGTGTCCATAACTCTGGTGCCCTCTCCTACCTCCCCTCCCACTCTTCCTCCCCCCTCCTCCCCTTCCCTCAGGCAATCACCAAGCTATTGAGTGTGAAACACGTTTTTAAAAACTCTAAAGGGAGGAAGAGAGAAGAAGAGACAGAAACAGAAATAAAGCAGCAAAATCAGCTCTAGATGAGATTTTCTAAGTTGTAAATATACTAAATACATTTGAACAGTAATCAGCCATATGAAACCAACATTAACATAAGAACTGAAGATAGGTAAGACCCACCTCTCATCCTTTATCTTAGAAAATGATAGTTTTTCTTCAGATCTGTTTATGTTAGAAATTTCTTCTTTTTAGAACATATGTCACTTTCCATAGTACTCTTAGAAATGTTTGTCTTAATTTACTGTTCCCCAGAATTAGTATAAATGAATGGCTTGAGGGATAGATTAGAGCTAGCAATTCACTACCGAGCAGAGTTATGTCTGTGTCTGAAATAAAGTGGTTGGCAGTAGCCATGAGAAAGGACAAATTGTAGGAAAGGAAAAGTAGGAGGAAGGAGAGGACGGCTTTCATGGCTCCCATGTGGGCTTCTTGGCAGATGTCTCTCAACCCTGTGGCATTGAGCTGCATTTGCCTGGTGTGTCTCCAGAGGGAGAGGATCAAGAGGAGAACTGAGATCAAGGACACAGAAAAGGGGAAGAGTGTTAACATGTTGAGCGATAACTTGACAGAAGTCAATGGAGCTTTATCAACAAAGCATATCAAAGTTAAGTTTGTTTCCCACTTTGCCTTGACATCAAGCCTGAAATCATCATTCAGATTCTCAGTGACAAGAAGGCTAATCACCACAGAGAGGACCAAGCACATCATCAGGATCCTAGGAATCACCCTGTCAATTCTCCGCTTCATCCAGAGAAAGAGGGGCTGGAAGAAATTAGCTATCTTGAAGAAATAGAAAATACTGAGGCAGGTGGCAAACCAGACATTTAAATGGTTGGTTAGTGTCCAGAAGAAGTCAAAGATTTTCATTTCTTTACCAATGAAACAGACATCTGGATACAGTGCCAGTATAATACAGTCTGAAGATATTAGACACAAGAGACAAATTCTGGATATGGCCAGACTTGTGAGGATTAAATCAACAGAAGCAATCTTCCTATTTTTCATCCAGTCCATGCAGTTTACCAATACAATGAATGCATTTCCTAAGATCCCCATGGAAAACTCTCCAACTGCTATGATCAGCAAGGTGCTCTTTACTCCATATGACATGTTAAAGCAGAAAAATATCCAAATTGTTTCTATATGAATGGATGTAGTTTGATATCTACACCTGCTTCTTAGATTTTGCTGACATTTTCTTTACCTTTTTTTATTGTCATCAGTGATGTGATGAAGACTGAAATGACAAATGAAGGCTGTAGCTATCTTCACTTAATCCTAATTAGTTTCCAAACAATGGCTGGTGATCTCTGGTTTGGTCACTGTATGTCCATTTACCTTCCCAGCAAGTTTTTCTCTTCCATATATGGTTACTTTAGGCTGAGCTACAGTTTGCTAAGATGCAAATTAGGCTAATTCCCTTCACGGTCCTGCACTGTCTTTCTCCAGGCTACCTTCTGCAAATTTTGGGATTCATTAATCTTTGATGTGTACCAGTAACCACAACAGGCCTGCCAGATTTAGCAAATAAAAATACAAGTTAAATTTGAATTCCAAACAGACAATAAATATTTTTTTAATGTATATCCCAAATGCATGATAAGCTTTTTCAAGAAGTACGGAAATTCAAATTTCATTGGGTGTCCTATATTTTGTCTGGAACAACTAAACCTCAAAGATTTTTCTGGCAGTTAGAAATGGTCAAAACTTGAAATTTGTAGAGGAATCTTCATATTAATTACTGCTAAAAATCCAAATTTGGGGCTAAGATCAATAGCTATGTATGCTCAGGGAATTTAAAAGGTAAACACTGAACAGAGATTATTTGGTTCTAAAAATATTTTAGTTCACTTTATCTTAGATGTTCAGAGGAACAATTATATGGCATAAGGTCTCTTAGAATAATGTATTATCTTATTAGTCAAGTGACATTAAATGTTCATTTAGTTTTTATGCTATATATAATAGGGTGAAGGAGTCATGATAAAAAGAGCATTTTACGTTAAGATTTTTTCTTTTTATTTAAAATGCTCCTAAAGTCAGTTGTATACACAAGAGAAAAGAGTGAACTCCTGTGTTTTCTACTCTCTACCTTTCCCCGTCCCAAATTGACATCGTGTATCTAGATTTTTAGCCCTTTTAGCCAGTGAAGCAAAAGACTGATGGTTAAATGTTTCTCATTTCTACAGACTAACTTTTGTTTTGCGTGTCATCCTTGCAAAGGAGTCGTGCTAATCTCCTCTGTGTCATTCCAATTTTAGTGTATGTGCTGACAAAGCAAGTACAAGACTAACTTTTGTTTTGAAATACCTTCTCTAATTTAGAGTTACTGAAGAGAAACACTTTACTACATAGGGTTGCCACGGAATAATTCTGGGGTACGTATACCTTCATTGGGAATGCAATTCTTCTCTCACCCTTGCTTAAAAGGCCAAACCTTTATTCTTAAGATGGAGCCCTGATTTCTGGAGACCGCCTCATAGAGCCGTGTTCACCCTCCAGAAATGATCCCTGACCCAGGCCCATCACTTTCTTCTCCATAGTGTCCTAGTAAAGAAAATGTTCACAATAACTATAATACTTTACCTCAATAAATTTTAGACTAATTTGTTTTTATACATAAATGTGGATTTTATAGACCAACTAGTATTAAACAGCAGGAAACTTGTAATGCAACTGCTACTGAAAACAGTATAAAAGTTCCCCAGGAAATTAGAAATACAACTATCTTATGATCCAGCAACCTCACTTCTGGGTGTATATCCAAAAGAAATTAAAATCAGGATCTTGAGACAATTTGCACTCTTGAGTTTATTGCAGCATTATTCACAATAACTAAAATGTAGAAACCATCTAAACTACATTGGCAGATGAATGGGTAAAGAAAATGTGCTATACATACAACAGAATATTATTCAGTCTTATAAAAAGAAGGAAATATTGCAATAGGAAAAACATGGGTGAACATGGAGGACATTATACGAAGTGAAGTAAGCTAGTTACAGAAGGAAAAATACTGTATGATTCCTCTTATGTAATATATCTGAAATCATCAAATGCATAGAAGTGGAGACTAAAACAGTGGTTGTCTGGGCCTTAGGGGATGGAGAAGTGGAGAGTCACTATGGAACAAGTATGTTTCCGTTATGAATAAATTCTAGAGATCTGCTGTACAACATCTGCCTAGCAACACTGTATCATACACTTACAATTTTGTTAAAAGGGTAGCACTCATGTTAAATGTTCTTACTACAATTAAAACAATAAAGGATAAATATTCTGCAAGAGTGTATTTTTGTCATACGCCCAACGAACCCCAGCCATAGTCATTGGGGATATTTGAAACTTTGGAGATACTAAAAACAATACACGGCGAGAAGAACTTCAGACTAATGCAGGAAAACCTCCCCAGAAGTACTAATTATATAAAACATTTATTTCATCTAAACCTGCACGAGAATATAAAGCTCATCCCAACATAGAATTTACAAGTGCTTTATAGAATATAGCAATATATTCCATCACAGGAGCATCCGTCCTCCTGTCTTATACAGCATTTGCAACATAAATAGCATATTAGAAACACAACTGATGTGATGTACTTAGACTGTAAATATCAGTACTTTATAGAATAAATTTCACAGAATTATATGCAGAAAAGTTGACGATCTTCACATAATTAGTATCTTAGTTATAATAAAACAAAATGAGTATATGGAAACAGGCCATAATTACATAGACATAGAAAATTGGTGGGAGCAGAAATGAACAGTCAGATCAGAACAGATATTTCCTTAGATGTGCCAGATCAAGTGTTTCAATAACACTCTAGTGAGGAGAGATCTGATGTTCACAGTAGAACCACATTTTATTAATAACTTTTTTTAATGTAATCTACTCTGTATGGTTTTCTTAGCGACAGTATATAGTTATTTCATAGTGTATACTAATTTCTTTACAATTAATTTCTTTTCTCATGTCCAGAGTCAAAATGACTCCTGCAGGTCTTATTAAGGAAAGGAATTTGGGCAAATCAGTCTAATATTAGCTATCTTCATCCAGATTGTGAAGAGCACTTAGGAACACTCTTTGGAACAGAAGTGACCAACCTTTTGGCTTCCCTGGGCCACAGTGGAACAAGAAGAATTGTCTTGGGCCATGCATAAAATATATTAACATAAATGATAGCTGATGAGCTAAAAAAAAAAAAAAAAAATAGCATAACGAAATTCCGTAATGTTTTTTTAGAGATCAATTATTTTAATTGTTAAATTTATTGGGGTGACATTGGTTAGTAACAATTACATAGGTTCCAGGTGTACATTTTTAAGAAAGTTCATGAATTTGTGTTGGGCTGCATTCAAAGCCGTTCTAGGCTGCAAGGGGCCTGGGGCTCTCAAACGGGAAAAGCTTGCCCTAGAAGGAAACGTTTAAATGGGTTCTATTCCTGGTGGTGACTGAAATGCAAGTTGTTTGAAAGGAAACTTAATTTCAAGGCAAATAAGAAGGAGATGCCAGAGAAAGATCAAGTAGAAAATATTGTCTGGGAGACCCCCTAAACTTAGCATTACTCACTTGGGAAGGGAGAGATACAAAACCAGGAAATAGAATCAAAGACAGGACAGGGGAAAACCAAGTTCATAGTTAATAAGCCCAACGGAAGTGACTCTGCAGTCATGAAGGGAGCTCAGTTAAGGGCCAGCAATGAAAGTGTCTGATAGAAAAAAGTGAGAAACCCATTGGTAAAGCTCAGGTGCGCTTGACTGTGGGCCAAAGTCAAATCTTAAAGGAACTTAACTCAACAATGCATGCCTAACATTTGCAGTGAGAAAACAAAAAGAGAAATGTGGACCCTGAAATTCTCGTAGGGAAGAGAGTGCAAAGATGAGACTATCTGGAGGCACAAAGAGATATAAAGGATGTATTCATTAGTGTGCTATTGGTTTCTAACAACACTTAAAGATATATACCAAAAATAAATGGAACAACTGGAAGAAAATCAGAATGGACCTATAAGAAAGTTGCGTTTTTACTAGAAACTAAGATTTGCTTTTCAAGTCCACTTTTATAACCAAGGTTTTATGTCACACACACCATTTTTCCACATCTCAGCATCCTGGCAGACACCTGCCTCAGCTTGGTATTTCCAATAATTAAAATAAATGAGTGAACCGAGGGATAGAGAATTGCTAAGATCTCCCCAAGCATCAGAGCTAACTTGCTTTCTTTCACAAGGTAGTTAAATGTCACCAAAAGAGAAGCCAGGTAGTATACAAAAAGGAGGAAGAGAAATGAAGTCACAGTTTTCATGGCTCCCATATGGGCCTGTGTGCTGGGGTCTCTACAGCCTGTCACATGGAGTTTCATTTGCTGTGTATGTCTCCATAAGGACGTCATTAAAAGAAAAAATGAGATCAGTGACACAGTGAATGGTACAATTGCCAACAGAGTAAAGAGTGACAACAGGTTATAGTATTGCATTTTACTCACATGGAACAATTCAGTGACATTTTTTTTATGTCTTGCAATTCTAAAAACTCAGACTGATAGTTTGATATGATTGTTAGTGGAAGGCTTTTCACCAATGAAATGGCCAAGCAACCCAGCAGGATCAAGTGAAGCTTCTTGTCAATTCTCCACTTCAGCCAAAGAAAAAGTAGGTGCGAGAAATTGGCTATCTTGAGGAAATAGAAAGCATTGAGGCAGGAAGCAAGCCACATGCTTAAGTAATTGAAGAATGTCCAGAAGATATTGACTATTTTTAGTATCTCTTGTTCACGAACATCTGGGTTGAATACCAGTATGATGACATTTACCACCATTGCACAGAGCAAACAAATTCTGGAGAGAGCTAAACTGATGAGGATGTAGTCAACTGATGAGCTCTTCTTCCTCTTAATCCAGTCAATCCAGTTTACTAATCCAATGTAGCCATTCCCCAAAATTCCTATCATAAATTCTCCGATCAGTATAAACATTAAGATGTTTTCTCCTATACTGAGCATGTTGGTAGAGAGAACACCCTGATTGCAAACATCACAGAAGATGGGCTCATTTGCAGATGACTGGTTGGAATATAATAAATAAAATTCTTCAAATCATGGAATAATGTTTTCATTTGTCATTGTTTTGACTGTGATGTCATTCTGGAAGTGTCTGGCTCAACTCTTAAGATCGTGTCTGCGTTCGTGAAGAAAAAAACCAACTGATTGCTTGCTCCAAACAATCTTGACTAGCTTTGTAGCCTGAGAAAATTATAATTATCAACTTTTAGTGAGTGATAGACCACTGAAATGTTTAGTGAAAACTGCTTCCATGCAAATTAAAAGAGATCATATTTCATGAATTTGCAATAGTTCTCATGCTGGTAAGTTTTGCATAGTTGGACCTGTCAAATTAAGTTTTGAATACAGAACCACAGAAAAAAACAAAAACAAAAACATGTGTTTATGAAAAATAAAAATGTGTAAATGGAACATTATTTTCATCATCATCAATTAATTTTAAATTTCTCAAAAGTCAGGTCTCCTAGGAGAAATAAATTTTAGTTTTGGAAACGGTCAGTGCAATCAGATTGCAGAGTTAAAACACACTCAGGTGATAATTTTTGTTTTTATATAAGATTGTTAATTAAGGAAGGATATAATACAAATCTAATTATAAATGGCATAGTATTATTAGGCAGGTGGGCGGCAACATTTACTAAGAATTTATTCTCTATGTTTATTACATATAAAAAAAATGCCAGATAAAGATTTGTTATCTTTAGTTTTACTTAATATGGGAAATATTGTCCATGGCAAGTCACTTTCTGAAAGATCTCTTGGATAATAAACATTTTTATCTAAAATTACAAAATTCACACTTTAAGTTATTCTGGTTAAAATTAATCCCCTTTATAAGATTTATGATTTTACATTATCCATTGCAGTCATTGCTTTAGATGGTCAATCACTTTTTTTTTTTTTTTCAGATTTTTATTGTGTTTGACAGAGAGAGAGATACAGAGACAGAGACAGAGAGAAGCAGGAGGGCCCAAAACAGTCTCCATAGTTGCACATCATTGGCTTTTCCACATAGTTTCATTCCACAGGTGGGGGCGGGGCTGCACAGGTCAGGAACTGGGCTGGGGTCTCACCCTCGTGAGAACCGAACTGGGGGCACTTCCCAGTTCAGCATATGGGTTCGCACGGGCCGGGGCTGGGATTTGATCCTCGGTCCTCGGGGCTTACAAAGCGAGCGCTTAACCTGCTGAGCCATCCCGGCTTTCCCTCAATCACTTTTTTAAATGTTTTGTAGGGGAAGCCAGGACGGCTCAGTGGGTTAAGCAGTGGCTTTGCAGCCCTGAGGACCGAGGATTGAGTCCCAGCCAGTGCGGACCCATATGCTGCACTGGGGTGTACTTCCCACGCAAGAGGCCCCCAGTTTGATTCTCGACACCCCCCTACACACACACACACACACACACACACACTCCCACCACATTCGGTCCCTGGCTCGAGGCGGTATGCCTCCCATGTGTGAAGCCCCTGGCCCAGTTCTAGCCCTTCGTGGCCCCCGCCCACCCCCGTGAAATGAAACTATGTCGAAAACTGATGACATACAACTGTGGAGACTGCTCTGTGCACTCCGTCTTCTCTCTACTCTCTGTCTCTGTCTCTCTCTGTTTCTGTCAAAAACAATAAAATAAATCTTAAAAAAATAAAAAAATAAAAAGTGTTTTGTTGGGGATGCCGGGATAGTAGCAGGTTGAATGCTTATCTTGCAGTGTCAAGGTCCAGGGTTTGATTTCCAGCCTGGCCCATGCAAACACCATATGCTGAATTGTGGTGCAATTGGTAACTGCCGACATGGTTCAGTGGTGAAGGCTCTTGCCTCCCATGAGGGAAGCACCCTGTTCAGTTCCCTCCCCGCGTGGCCACACATTCACCTGTGTGGAATGAACCATGTTGTACTAATGAAGTACAACTATGGAGACTGTTCTGGGCCCTCCACCCCTCCCCCTACTCACCTGCTCTCAAAACAATACAATAAATCTTTTAAAAAGAAAAAAAGAAAAGAAAAGAAAAAGAGTTCCAAAATTGCTTTGAAGGCTGGACTGGCATCGATGCCTAGCTTCCCAAAGGGAGTAGTTCAAAGGTGACTCCAGATCACTACAGTCATTGATATTCAGCAACGAGGTATGGAGCATTTTTTCTAGGATGAGTTCACAAACTTAACTGTCAGACCTCATGTACATATATGGTACATATATATATAATCTGATATCTATATAACTGAATAATATTCCATTGTGTATATATATGCACTTATATACCATCATATATATATTAATAATACATACATACATACACACACACACATACATACATACACATACAATTGTGTCCAATTCCATGGAATACAATGGAATATTATTTAGTTATAAAAAATAAAATCTTGCCATTTGTGACAATACAGATGAACCTCAAGGGCATGATACTAAGAGAAGTAAGTCGGTAAGAGAAAGACAAATACCATTTGATCTCTCTTATATGAGGTATGGAAATACAACAATAGAGCAACAACAACAACAAAAACAAGCTCATAGATACAGAGAACAAATTGGAGGTGGGGGTGGGGATGAAAAAAATGGGTAAAGGGATTATTAAATATTAAAACAATAATAAAAATATGCTAAAAATACTTTAAAATAAATCAATTAAACCACCACCAACAAGAACAAGGAATAGCAGTGGTCACATTAAAATCATTTTACCATTTATTATTGGAACATTTAAACAGAAAGTAAACAGAATAGTATAACGAACCCTCATATATAATAACATTATTCAGCTCCAAAAATATTTTAATACTTAATGTTTTAAAATTCTTTATTCCAGGAAGCCGGGATGGCTCCGTGGGTTAAGCACTCACTTTGCAGCCCCGGGGGCCAAGGATCGAATCCCGGCCCTGGACTGTGCGGACCCATATGCCGAACTGGGGAGTGCCCCTGGTTCAGTTCTCACTGGGGCGAGACCCCGGCCCAGTTCCTGCCCTGTGCAGCCCCACACCCACCTGTGGAATGAAACTGTGGAAAAACCGATGATGTGCAACTATGGAGACTGTTCTGGGCCCTCCCCCTTCTCTCAGTGTCTCTGTCTCTGTATTTCTCTCTCTCTGTCAAAAACAATAAAAATAAATCTTTAAAATTCTTTATTCCAACTGATCAGTCTAAGATTAATCATATTTTTAAATCCCTTGTAGATGACTTGATCTTTTAACCTGGCTGATCAAAAATTTTTTTTATTATTATATGTCTAATTATTGACTATTCTGGGTCCATGATACCGGTAATGTGGTATCTTTCACTATTGGTGAAACCAGGAAACATATATTATATGCATACTACAAAATACATGTGAGAGTTGCAAAAGCAGTTGGGCAAAAGTCGTGTAGGAAAAAGTACAAAAAGAAGAAGGACAAGTACATGGAGGATGAGGAGAATGAGAAGGAGGAGGGTAGAGATTGATGAAACGGCTGCAAATCTCAGAAAGCTATAGCCACAATTTGCACCTTGAGTCTGAGGGACGAGTGCTGAAATGCAAAATCCATATCCCTAATTTGTAACACTGGCTGCAGGAACTGGGCCAAGTAGAACTACTGATAGAAACTCTCCTAATCCTGGTTTGGTTAAGAGTAATAGAGAAGATAAGAATATACAAAACATCATTTAAATCAATTCTATGGTAGGATCCAGTCTGTCTCTGAAGAAACAGAAAAAGAAGAGAGCTTTTGGATCATAAAAAAAAAATTACAGGAAAACATGCAAATCTCTGCTTCAAGAAAACACAACTCATTATATCATTAACATTGTCACAACATCTAAATAAAAATAAATATAAAATACAAGAGAAAACTTGACATAAAACTATAACAGCCACCAAAAACTCACAAAAGAAATACTGATGTGGAACAGATGAAAATTGTGACCAAGATTCCCTATAGATTTTTTAAAATTAGTGAAGTAATAATCTTATGAATAAATACTATAGCTATAATTCAAGACTTACTGATCAAATTCAGGGGAGAGAAGAAAACAAAATATCACAGAATAAATATAATACAATAGGTCCAAAAATACTGTGAAAGCACAAAAAAAGAAAAAAGAAAAAGAAAACCCATGTGGAATAGAAATTACCCAAGCAGTAAAATTAAGTGGAACTAAGAAAAGAGCCCAAAGGATGCAGGTAAAAAATTAGGTATCTAAAATAGGCAAAGGTGATAGGCAATACGGATAGCTGGAATTCCCAAAGCAGAAAAGCAAAATAATAAAAAATTACAAATATTTAAATGCATGATTCAAGAAATAATTTCTAAAATAATAAAATATTTGGTAAACTTTGAAGAATTGGATAAAAAAGGTTTAAGATCATCATTGGGAAACAGAAGTACTCTGGGTAAATTTTAAGATGAAGAAAAGATGAAGAAAAAAGTATATTATATACGATGTTTAACCACTAGCATGTTCAAATTTCTTAGTAAACTCTGATATAGAAGTTTACTTTGCATTCAGAGTGCTAGTCTTTTCCCCTAATCCTTATTTCCTTACTTTAGCTATGAGAGAAATATGGATTAGCTTGGGGAAGATATACTGTCTATATTCAAGTGGGGATAGAAATTTGCTATCATATATAGCAGAGTTACCTAAGTACCTATGCCTACTAAATAAAATACTATCCCTCTTCTATCTTTCCTTGCTAGAAATAAAATGCAAATGCCCTCATGTTATATGTCCCCGTTGAATGTCTTTTAGTTTAGGTTATTTGTCCTTTGGATTTCATTTTAGCACCGAGAAAGATCCTAGTTAACAGAATTTACATGTCTTTTCATTACAGAAGTAATTGATTTTAGAAGTATGCAATTCATTGATTATTTTCTACTAAAACACATAAAATATTAGGAAGCAGATTATTTCTCGTGTCTCTTGATCAAACACAAGCCTACCTAGGCAGAAATTTTTTCAAATTCATTTTCTTTTCCATGTTGAAATATTGTTTACCATTCTTAAGAATCTAATATGTTCTACTGACATTTTTCTCTTTCACTATGCACTAATTATTGCTGGTCAAGTCAGACAAATTACTATACCTTACACATTTATAAATCAAGAACAGAAGGCTGGGATACCATTCCTATTTCCAGACAACTCATTTTAAATATTAGCTAACTTCATAGTAAATCATCAGCAGACATCTTATATTCTCATTTATTTCTCTGACAGTTCACTTTGCTTTCTTTGCTTGAAGTTGGTGTCTTAAATGGTTTTGTACAGTGGAATCTTTGACAGTCTGGTAAAAACTATAATTTTCTCAGAAAAATATTAAAAATAAAATAAATATGTATGGAATTATGGAGGAATCCAGATAGGTTAAAGCATATATCTGATATCAATAGTAGTTAGGAAAGGAGGGGGGAAAAACCAGAGGAAAGGATGAAAAATAAAAAAATGAGAAGGTATAAAATTAATATAAGTGCAATTACAGTAGTATGAAAGTGTTTACTCAATAATCATAATTTTGAGATGCAGCTATTAAATAAAATATCAAAAATCAAAGATTTGTTTTCTAGAGAAAGCAATAAAAGAAAGTTATAGAAATGGTAGAAATGCACAGATAGAAAACACATAATCAAATATGAAACAAAATAACAAAATTAGTAATTTTTTAATATGGACAAAATAAAATTTAGAGCAAAACCTGCATGAATGACAAAGAGGGTATTTAATATTAGTAAAGAAAATAATAATGAAAATACTGACTATCATATCACATACAATTTAATCAATATTGTTTCAAGTTAAATGCAGCTGTAAATAAAAAATTTATGTGAAGCGACAAATAATTGTGATATGTAATCATTAATTATCTATTTCAAATTGTCATATAATTAGTATGGATAAAGAGAAGCAATTTTATTAATATGGTTTATCTCCTCTATATAAATTTGACTTAGCATCATTAAACTCCTTTCAACAGAATATGGACTATTCACAAAACTGGATTATATATTAAGCCAAACAAATTTTATCCTAGACTAAATATCATACAAATATGTTGTCTAATCCAACTCCAATATTATAAAGTTTTAATACAAAAAGTTACCCCAGTTAGTAACCCTTGAATTAAGAGAAAAACACAAAAGGATATTTTGAAATTCCTTGAACAGAATGACAATGTTAGAACTATGTGTTAATATACTAGAACGTATCAAAAATAATATATAGGCAGAAAATATAGTGTTGAATACATAGACTTAAAAAAAGAAAAAAAAAAAGAATGACTGTAAAGAAGCTACAAAAAGAAGAAATGACTTTTGCTTTGAAGAATATGGCAAACCTGATGTGTGGAAAAATACCCAGTTCAACATAAATAAAAAATGGAAAAATAAGTTTAGAATAAGTGTATGGCCCAGGTGCCAAGAAAGTTTTAAAAAATCCTCAGGTGACAAAATTGTGGGAAAGTGCATATTTTGAGTGAGAAAAAAGTGCTGAAATTAGAACCTTTGGGGGCATTTTCAATCTCCTTCTGAACTAGAGCTTATGTTTTAGGAACATGTGCTCATAGGATAAGATAGCTAGCCTGGGACTCTTCAAGACTGGAGATGAGATTGGATACTATCAATAAACCAGGACTCTTGAGAGGTGATTGCTTAAAGTCCAATGTGAAAATAATATATGCCCTGCAAAAGGGTAAAATTAAGAGTACTTACCTCTCAACCATGACACTGAATTGAAGGAAGAATATAAAGGAAAATTGTTGTTCTGAGAATTTCTAATAATTGCCTTCTTTGCACACATATATATTTGGAACCAAAATTTGTACTAACTGTGTGACCTTTATTACTTTTGTGGTAAAATTACAAACTGAAATTTTAATATAATGAAGTCCAAGACTGGTGGGGTCCCAAGTCAGCCTCACATGCAAAATTAAATCGTTTTTCCTCAAGTCCACTATAAACTTGACCTCAAGAACTTCCATAGGTAAAGTTCTAATGAAACTAAGTACAGGATAGAATCACAAAACACATTATGACCAGCGGCCATAATCAAGAGTCAGCACATATGGTAAACTAAATAATCAGACCTTACATTAGACCAGCAGACATCAGACTTAGTAATTATACAGTTGATGAAAATGCTGAGGAATGCTCTTTTCCTCTTTTCGAAAGGGAAGATCACAAAACAGATTTTATTCATGTATCTTGATTTTTATTCAATTATATATCTCTGATTACATTATTACACATATAGAAAATTTAGAAATTTATAGAAAACTAAAAGAAGAAAACAATACATCTATAATCCTATCAATGTACCTATGTATCTATATCTGTCTATCTTGAAATCAATGTAGAAGCATGTTAATAGTAGTTAGGTGAGTAACAAATATACATGATCTTAACATCGCCTTCAGAACTTTCTGGGTTGTTTTTTTTTAAATGCAATAAAACTGTATTATTTTATCAAAAAATATTGAAATTATTGGTAAAAGAAACATTTAACAATAAAACTAAATCAAATTGCAAAAATAACAGTAGGAGAAACCATCAAGGGAAATATATAGATTTGAGTTTATATAAATTACCAATTTATTGTACCAAACACTATGAATTAAGTTATTTATCAAACTGCTAACTAAAAAGACACATCATTATACATACATAGCATAATGTTAATATATACGTAAGTATCACAAAACTGGCAAGAAAAACCATAGACATGAAAAAATAAAAGCAAAACACATAACTCACAAAAAGTGTATGTTAATAATTTGGTAAAAATGTTTAACCTCACTAGTAATCAAATACATGGAAATTAAAAATATGTTTCTGTGATCAAAGTAATACATTAAACAATAATCTTTTTTTTTTATTATTACAAGTTTTTTGTTTTTTTGTTGTTGTTTTTTTGACAGAGAGAGAGAGATACAGAGACAGAGAGAGAACTGAACTGGGGGAACTCCCCAGTTCAGCACATGGTTCTGCACGGGCTGGGGCTGGGATTCGATCCTTGGTCTCTGGCGCTGCAAAGTGAGCGCTTAACCCACTGAGCCATCCCGGCTTCCCCCTAAACAATAATCTTGAATAGTTTAAAGATTGGAATAGGATTCTTAATTTTTTCACTAATGAAATATTACTTTAATATTTATGTAGGGCCATTATTCAATTTTGAAGAATTTGTAAAATTCCTTTTCATTGAAATTTTTTTTTTCATTGAAATTTTTCTTAAAATAGTTTAAAATACTGCACTATATCTAGGAGTCATATTGGACTCTTCAGTTCCTGAAATGCTCTAAATTCCTTCTTGCCTCGGGACTTATGCAAATGTTGCTCCCCCACCTTAAATCTCTCCTGCTCTGCACACCATTCTCGTAAAATTTTCAGATCTCAACCTAAACAATGTCCAACTCAATGACATCTTCTCTACTCACAGGACCAAGTCAGGTTATTTGGTTAGAATCCGTTAGCTTTCCCCTTTCAAAACCATAAATATCATTAAGTTTCTATTTCTTACTTACTGGTTTTTCTACTGAAATATCTCATTTGTTATATACTGAGATTTGGTTTAGTATTATATCCTCAGAACCTAACAGAGTCAGTGTTCAAGAAATATTTTTCTTTTTTTTTGACAGAGAGAGAGACGGAGAGAGACAGAGAGAAGGGGGAGGGCCCAGGGCAGTTTCCATAGTTGACAGCATTAGTTTTCCATATAGTTTCACTCCACAGGTGGGAATGGAGCTGTGCAGGGCAGGAACTGGGCAGGGAGCCTCCCACATAGGCCCCGGCAAGAACTGAATTGGGGGCACACCCCAGTTCAGCATATGGGTCCGCCTGGGCCAGAACCGGGATTCAATCCCTGGTCTCCAGGGCTGCAAAGTGAGAGCTTAACCCGCTGAGCCATCCCAGCTTCCCCAAGAAATATTTCTTGAATTAATTAAGCCTTTACATTTAGAAATCTTCCTGGCATCAGGCCACAAAAGACAATCCACTTTTGCGAGTTGCAAAAATAAGTCACTGAGTTCACATCCTTAAATATTACTTTAAGAATCAACATTTGGGGATGCTGGAAAAGCTCAGCAGGTTGAACCTTGGCCTTACAACCGTGGGGTCCGGATATCAAATCCCGGGGTTACTGGCAGTGAAAGTTCTTGCCTCCCATGAGGGAGCCCCCCAGTTGGGTTCCTGCTCCCCAAGGTCCCACATCCACCTGTGTGAAATGAAACCATGTCACAACTAATGATGTACAACTGTGAAGACTGCTCTGGGCCCTCCCCCATTCTCTCTCTCTCTCTCTCTCTCTCTCTCTCTCTCTCTCTCTCTCTTTCTCACTTTCTCTCTTACTTTCTCTCAAACAATAAAAAATAAAATAAAATAAAAAGAATCAGCATTTGAAATATCTCTGTGAGTGCACTCTGTGTATGAATGTGTGTGCATAAGAAATCCTAGAGAGGAACATATATGCTTCACATTAATTCCTGCGTACCTTCATGTCCTTGGCATAATTCAATAACCATGATGAGTCCTTTAGATCTGCACTTCCATCAGAAACTTTACTTCATTCTAATTGGTTCATGATTTTGTTCATTTCAAATCAGTGGATTGAAGGATATAAAAACTCATTTTATTAGTGCTCTCATCCCTTCTCCCTCATACAGACTCTACTTCTTGAGCTATTTTTCACAGAACCACATCAGCTGCTATGACTAATGCTGCTATATCAAACATACACCAGTAAAAAGGGGCATTAGCATTTAACAGTGAAAATAAAAAGTAACCCTTTATATAATTAAAATTGCAAACGGACAACAAGCACCTCTGTCTGTCTCTAACTCCCACATTCTAAATGACAAGATTGATCATAACTTTGTTTTAGTTTCTTTTCCTTTGGTCTTCTTGGCAAAGCGATGCCAATGCCTCAGGAAAGTCAGGGAAAGTGCAAGGAAAGGTCTGGGATTGGATGCTGATGGCCACCATCATCAG
Source organism: Craseonycteris thonglongyai (assembly GCA_004027555.1). Classification (NCBI taxonomy): domain Eukaryota; kingdom Metazoa; phylum Chordata; class Mammalia; order Chiroptera; family Craseonycteridae; genus Craseonycteris; species Craseonycteris thonglongyai. Next base: position 17,052 of record PVKE010004747.1, read on the forward strand.
CTTTGCAGTGAAGTTTCCACGCTGGTTTTCCTCTGGGTGTTGTGTGGGAAGGAAAAGTTTGCAGGATTGGAAAGCTGAGAGAGCCACTAAATTAATTTGCATGTGGAATTAAAACTCATGGAAGAGTGAAATTTCTGAGATGTAGTCAAAATAATTATGGATGATTTTACTGGTGGTCACAGTACAGTTAAAATGAATGCAAGAATGTGGTACCAGCGAAACAGATCTTCAGACGTTTCTTCAGTGGCTTATTCTCATGAGTGTCCACATCTCCCCACACCTGTCTATGGAGTTCTGAGAAGTTTCTCTTTCTCACAGCACTTTAAATGCTGTATTACCTTCCAAGAGGCTTGCTTTAGCTTGCTGTTTCCTAGAATTAAGATAAATGAGTGACCCCAGGGATAGGAGGCTGTGATTATCATACCAAAAATAAACAGCAATTTCTTTTCTGGCACAGTGGAACATGATATTTCTATGGCAATGCCTATGAAATACAAGATAAAGAGGATGATAAAAGATACCAAAACTTTCATTGCTTTCACGTGTGCTTCCATGCTGGGGTCTCTGAAGCCTGTGACATTCAATTGCATCTGCCTGTTGTGTCTCCAAAGAGAAACAATTAACAAGAAGCATGTAATCAGGGATAGTGTAAAGAGGAAAATGACTCCCAGATTGAGTAAAACCTGATGAGCAAAGACTTCAGTTTTATGCGTACTGGATGTCCACGTTCTGTTTCTATTATTCGTTCTCCTACCACTAAGGATTCTCACAGTTTCCGGAAATTAAGTAACAGTGACATAAGCAAAAATCCTATCAGAAAAAGAATAAGCGTATTGATTCTACCTTTCATCCAGAGAAAAATGTGGTGGGCAAAATTTGCTATCTTCAGGAAATAGAAGATGCTGAGGCTGGTGGCAAACCAGACACTTATGTGACTGATAATCACCCAGGAGTAACTAATATGTCTAATTAGATTTCCAGATGAATACATATGTGGAGAGAATATCCTTATAAATCCATCTATAATTATTAACCATATCAGAAAAATTCTTGAAGTAGCTAGGCCAATGAGAATCAAGCCAATTACAGAAACCTTATTCTTGACAAAGTCCATGCAGTTCACCAGTGCGATAAATCCGTTCCTCAAAGTCTCCAGTACTGATTCACTAACTGCTATAAAAATGAGGAGACTTTCCATGATACTTGGCATATTGCTAACCCCTACTATCGTTTTGTTACCTATATTTTAGATTACCTCCTGCAGGAAGAGGCATATATTGGCAGCTTGATGGAAGAATTTTCTTTTCTTTCATTGCATGAAGATTTAAGAGTGCCTTTTGATGGAATCTGAAATATCTTCATAGAGACCCCTCCAGTTACATGCATAAAAGTTGGCTAGTCTAGAGAATGTGTGTCCAGCCTAAATACCTACCTACAAATTGTTAATTTGCAAATGAAAGCTTGTTTTGTGGATTTTACTCATCTCTCTGACACTATTTTGCATTTGTTAACCTGAATTGCAGAGTAGCCATATCAAACATATAGCTGTAAGAATAAAAACACCACAGAAATAAAAATTGGATTACTTCATGTTTTTTAATGTCAACATTACCATCATCATTTTGTTTTTGTTTTTTTTGTTTGTTTGTTTGTTTGTTTTGTTTTGTTTTGTTACCGGAAAACCTACTAGACAAATTCTCAAAGAGCTGCAAGCACTTTTGTTTTTATAATAACAGTGTAGACATGTTAAAAATAAAATTGTACTGTATAGAAAAAACAAATTAATATAGCCTCGATAACCATTTCTGAATAATTTTAAACTTAAAAATAAAGGCAGTTGCGTGACACCGGGGTGACTCAGCGGTTGAGTGCTTGTCTCATGGCCACGGGGTTCAGTTCCAGGCTCCGGCCCAGGTGGGCCCCATATGCCAAACCGTGTTTCAACTGATAGCTGCTGAGATGGCACAGCTGGAAAGTTCTTGCTTCCCATGTGGGAGGCCACTAGTTTGGTTCCCAACCTGTGCTGCCCCAAATCCACCTGTGTGAAATAAAACCATGTCACAACTAATGGTGTACAGCTATAGAGACTGCTCTGGGCCCTCCCCCATTCTCTCTCTCTCTCTCTCTCACACTTTCTCTCAAGAATATTAAAATAAATCTTTAAAAAAAAAACTTCTTTCATTGTCTGGTAATGTAGTCAGGGCACACTTCAAGTTATAATACAAAGAAGAAAATAGATTGTGGCTCAATTTCATAGAAACACTAAACAATCGCCACTTTGTGTTAAGGTAGGTACTAAAGAACGTTTTGCCATATTATTCATTATATTTTATCCTTGAATTTTTAATAAATATTTAAGTTCAACTCTGGGCATAAAAATGTTCAAAAATATTATCTCACAAATTTGTCATGTTTCTTTTTTTTTTTTTTTTTTTTTTTTTTTTTTTTTTTTTTTTTTTTTTTTTTTTTTTTTTTTTTTTTTTTTTTTTTTTTTTCTTTTTTTTTTAATATATTTTATTTATTTATTTATTTTTGACAGAGAGAGAGAGAGAGAGAGAGAGAGAGACAGAGACAGAGACAGAGAGAGAACTGAACTGGGGGAGCTCCCAGTTCAGCATGTGGTTCCGCACGGGCTGGGGCCGGGATTCGATCCTTGGTCCCCGGCACTGCAAAGTGAGTGCCCAACCCACTGAGCCATCCCGGCTTCCCCTGTCATGTTTCTATACTCATAGTTATTAGAAGATTATGTTAACTACTCTTGACATGAAAGGTTCTTAGAAATAATCCTTCCATTTAACATATATCACTTTGATGCCATCCATTCACAAATTTATTCAATAAATATTTTATTGAGTATCTACATATACCAAGGTCTCTTCTGGCCACTGAGGGAATAAAATGGTAGACAGAACCTCAAAGTTGTTTTTGTTTTTTGTTTTTGTTTTTGGGGGCACACCCCAGTTCAGCATGTGGGTCCGCACCGGCCGGGGTGGGATTCCATCCTCAGTCCCTGGGGCTTCAAAGCGAGCGCTCAACCCGCTGAGGCAGCTCAGCTTCCCAGAACCTCAAAGTTTAAGTGGATCATGAAGTTTACATCCTAATGGAGGAGGCAGGGGGGAAAATCACTTATAACAATATACTGATGCAAAATTTAAAAGCATCAATTAAATGTTTTTTGAAGGAAAGCCAGGATGGCTCAGCGAGTTAAACATTCGCTTTGCAGCCACAAGAACTGAGGATCAAGTCCCAGCCCAGGTCCGTTCTGACCCATATGCTGAACTGGGATGTGCTTCCCATGTGGGAGGCCCCCAATTCAGTTCTGGCCCCCGCAGTTCGGCCCCTGGCTCATGGGGCCCCTGAGCTCATGGCTCAGTTCGGCCCCAGCCTAGTTCCCGCCCTGAGCGGTCCCAGCCCACCTGTGTGGAACAAAATCATGATGTACAACTATGAAGACTGCTCTGGGCCCTCCCCCTTCTCTCTGTATCTCTCTCTCTGTGTCTCTGTCAAAAACAATAAAATCTTTAAAAAAAAATTTTGAACCTTTATTACGTTTCCAGCAGTATGCTCAACAATTCTATCGCCATTTTTCTCATTTCAACCTCACAACAAACTTTTAAAATAAGTACTATTATTATCTCCATTTTTTAAATGAATAAATTAAATTGAACTTTAACTTCCCCATTTATGTTAGCACAATTCCCATGAATAAAATCGCACGGTGAGCTCACAATGAATCATCATCAAGCATAGAAACTATGAATGACCCCATTAAATTTAACAATAAAAAAAATTAAAAAAAAAATAAAAATAAAATAAAAAGAAACTATGAATGAAAACAAAGCAAAGCAAACAGAAACAAGCAGCATACTTAGACTTCTCCTGGACTGCAAATATTGGAATGGACTGATTAGAATATCTGTAGATAGAACAGCTATGTGTGAACTACTTTTAAAAAATAAAGCAATTTTAAGAAAATATAGCAATAAAAGACTGTAGAAAGAAATGAGAAATTTGAGGGCAAAACTTATAGAAACAAAAAGTATTATTATATGCAATATAAATTAACCACATGCTTCAAGTAAGGGATTAATATTTAGAGCCAGGATTTTAAATATGCAAAAATTTATTGCTTATAAAAACACAATTTAAATATAAAGATATACAAAGCTTGGAATTAAAATGGTAAAATATATATATATATATATATATATATATATATATATATATATATATATATATATATATAATATAAAAGTATCCAGCCATGTAATATAAAAAATAAAGACATTTATGATTGAGCTTTTTCCAAATAGCATATGTGTGTGTGTGTGTGTGTGTGTGTGTAAAATAGGTATGTATACAACCAAATCCTGGTTTTAAATACCCTCCTGCACTAACATAAATCAGGATTCCTTGGTAAAGTTTCAGGTGGTGCTATAAATCTCAGAGATTTATAGCACCACCTGAAACTAATGCGAGATCTCATCCTTTCCCTCTAATGTTCTATTCTTGGGAGAATGGCAGAAGTAAGTGGCAAGGTTTGACATTTTGTGTATAATATAGTGTTTTTTTCTACATTAGTAACAGTGTTCTGATTTTCACTGGAGGACTCCTTCTCAAGGTAGGAATTGTGGATTGTGGATATACAGATGCGGTAAAAACAGTATAGATGATACTCAGAGAACACTGGTTAAGAAGTTAGAGTAGGGGAAGCCAGATGGCTCAGTGGGTTAGGCGCTCACTTTGCAGCCCTGGGAACCCAGGATCAAATCCCGGCCCCGGCCTGTGTGGACCCATATGCTGAACTGAGGAGTTCCCCCAGTTCAGTCCTCACTGGGGTGAGACCCCGGCCCAATTCCTGCCCTGTGCAGCCCCGCCCACCTGTGGAATAAAACTATGTGGAAAAACCAATGATGTGCAACTATGGAGACTGTTCTGAGCCCTCCCCCTTCTCTCTGTCTCTGTATCTCTCGCTATGTCAAAAACAATAAAAATAAATCTTTAAAACAAAAAAAAGAAGTTAGAGTATGTTGCTTTGTACCTGTTCATAGCTCTAGTACATAGAAAAATCAGACAAGATATCTGTCTCTTTGTGTTAGAGAGACAGGAAGAAGAAATCAGTCTGTACTGTAGGCAGCATAAGAAAAGATCTAGAAAGCCACAAATTCTGATAGATGGGTGAGACTCTGCCCTCTGTACTGAATAACTCACTACTCATACATGCTTTGAATTTTCATATATATATATATATATATATATATATATATATATATATATAGTAAAATGTGTACTATTAAAAAAATTAGTATATAAATAACAGGCCACATATGCATGGAAACAAACACACATACCGACATGTAGTCTTTAGAAATTTTCTTTTTAAACTGATGTTAAATATTACTTATTAAACAAGTTAAAACAATAATATCATTCAATATTTAATGAGATAATGCTTCACTTGTTTCTGTTGATGTGACAAAATATCTTTAGACACAATAAAGAGATAAAAATTAAATTTATAGATTTATATGAGAAAGTCAATGGCTAGTATCGTTCCAGGAAGTGAACTTGGGTTTTACTTCATGATTCTCGGTGTTGTTTCTGAAGAAGCGTCAGATTACACAGCCCAGAAGCACACACGGCGGTCACCATGGCCAAAGCCATAAAAACACTTCGTACTCTGAGGAGACCTTAAATAGAGTAAAGAAATTGATTTGCATCTTAACTGACAGACAGGGTCAGACCACACTTACATATCAGGGTTTAGAGTATTTGATTATTTTAATTAATATATATATTTTTAAATTGTTTTATCATTTGAGAGAAGGTGAGAGAAAGACAGAGAGACTGAGAGGAGGGGGAGGGACACAGAGCAATCTCCATAGATGTGCATCATTCGTTTTTTTGTTGTTTTTTTAACTGAACTGGGGGCCTCACCGCATTTGGGAAGCACACCCTAGTTCAGCATGTGGGTTCACCTGGGCCGGGGCCGGAGCCGGGATTCGATCCTCGGTCCTCGGGGCTTCAAAACGAGCGCTTAACCCTCTGAGCCATCCAGGCTTTCCCCACCATTCATTTTTTGACATAGTTTTATTCCATTCAGGTGGATGTGGGGCTGCACATGGAATCAAACTTGGGAGGTGACAACCTTCACCGCCATCCTGACCACTTCTGCTGCAGTTCAGCATGTGGGTTTGCATGGGCTGGGGCCGGGATTTGATCCCTTGACCTCGCAATTACAAGACAAGCACTCAACTTAATTAATATTTTTTTATATCTTTTTTTTTTTTTTTATATTTATAGAGAGTAATTATTTTATCTTCAGTGCATATTTATTTCTATTTTACTCTTGACAGATAGAGAGACAGAGACAGAGACAGCTAGAGAACCGAACTGTGGGAACTCCCCAGTTCAGCATGTGGGTCCTGCCTGGGCCGGAGCCGGGATTCCATCCTCGGTCCTCGGGGCCTCAAAGCGAGCGCTCAACCCGCTGAGCCGTCCCGGCTTTCCCCTATTAATATTTTTGAATGGTAAACTTTGAAGAATTGGATGAAGTAGGTTGAAGATTATCATTGGGAGACAGAAGTACTCGGTAAATTTTATGATTCAGAAAAGATGAAGAAAAAAGTAAGTCATATATAATGATTAATAAATGGCACATTTAAATTTCTTCATAAACTCAGATATAGAATTTTACTTTGCATTCAGAGTCCTGGTCTATTCTCCTAATTCTTATTTTCTTCTTATTTTAGCCAGGATTGGAATATGGATTAATTTCGGAAAGGTATACTGCCTATATTCAAATGGAAATGGAAATATTCTATGGCACATGACCAGAGTTACCTAAGAGCCTATGCTTATTAAAATGCTGTTCTCTTCTGTTTTTCCTTGCTAGAAGTGAAGTGTATATGATCTTATGTTATTTGTCTCCATTGAATGTCTTTAGGTTGTCCTTTGAATTTCATCTTAGCACTGAGGAGTTAAAGAAAAATCCTAGCCAACAGAATTTACATGTCTCTTCATTACAGAAACAATTTATTTTAGAACTATTTAGTTCACTGACTATTTTTATTTCTACTAGAACACATAAAATATTAGAAATCAGGTCATTTCTCTCATCTCACTATGGATAATGATCAAACACAAGCCTACTGAGGCAGATGTTTTTTCAAATTCATTTTCTTTTTCATGTTGAAATATTGTTTACCATTTTTAAGAATCTTTTTATAAAAGATTTACTGTGTTGTTTTTGACAGAGACAGAGAGAGACAGAGAGAAGGGGGAGGGCCCAGAGCAGTCGCCATAACTGTACATCATAGTTCTTCAACATGGATTCATTCCACACAGTTGGGCGGGGGCCATGCAGGGTGAGAACTGAGCTGGGGGCCTCCCACATGGAAGGCACACCCCCTCCAGCCAGGGGTTTAACTGGGGGTCAAGAACCAAACTGGGAGCCTCTCACATGGGAAGCACACCCCAGTTTAGCATATAGGTCCATATGGGCCGGGGCCAGATTTCAACCCTCAGACCCCAGGGCTGCAAAGCAAGCTCTCAACATGCTGAGCCATCCTGGCATCACCCTTACATTTTTTTGTACAGTGAAATTTTTGACAATCTAATAAAAACTGTAATTTTCTCAGAATAATGTTTTTAAATAAATTTTTTTTAATACATGGAATTACAGAGAAATCCAGATAGGTTAAAACATATATCTGATATTAATGGAAGATAAAAAGAAGAGGGGAAAAACTAGAAGAAAGCATAAAAAATAGAAAAAGAGAAATGAGAAAATATAAAACTAATATAACTGTGATTACAATAGTGTAAAAGTGTTTACCCACTGATCATAATTTTGAGATTTAATGATTAAAGTATCAAAAATCAGAGATTTGTTTTTTAGAGAAAACAATAAGAGAACGATGTATAAATGTTGAAAATACATGGATAGAAAACACATAATAATAAAATATGAGAGCATAACAAAATTAGGAATTTTTTAACATGGACAAAATAAAATTTGGAACAAACCCTGCATGAGTGACAAAGAAGATTTTCAATATTAGTAAAATTAATAATAATAAATATACTGACCACAAAATCATATACAATTATCAATATTGCTTTTAGTTAAATCCAGCTGTAATGAAAAATTATCGTACAGAGAGGAATAATTGTGATATGTGTTCATTAATTATTTATGTCTAATGGTCATATAATCAATATAGATAAAGAGAAGCAATGTCACTAGTACGGTGTATTTCATGTATATAAATTTGACTTTAGCATCATAAAACTCCTTTCAAGAAAATATGGCGTAAGAGAAGTCGGGATGGCTTAGTGGGTTAAGCACTTGCTTTGCAGTCCTGGGTTCAAGGATTGAGTACTGGCCCCAGGCACAGCCCCTACGGACCCATATGCTGGACTGGGATGTGCTTTCCATGCAGGAGGCCCCCAGTTTGGTTCTCACAGGGTCAAGCTTTCCATATGGAAGGCTCCCAGTTCAGCCTCCAACCTCTCGGGGCATGCCTTCCATGCGGGAGGCCACAGCCCAGTTCCCACCCTGCACAGCCCCCATCCACCTATGTGGAATGAAACCATGCTGAAAACTGATTATGGACAACTATGGAGGCTGCTCTGGGCTCTTCCCTTTCTCTCTCTCTCTCTCTCTCTCTCTCTCTCTCTCTCTCTCTCTCTCTCTCTCTCTCACAATAAAATAAGGGAAGCCAGGATGGCTCAGTGGATTAAGCGCTCACTTTGCAGTCCCAGGGACCAGGGATCGAATCCCGGCCCCGGCCTGTGTGGACCCATATGCTGAGCTGGGGAGTGCCCCCAGTTCAGTTCTCACCGGGATGAAGACCCCGGCCCAGTTCCTGCCCTGTGCAGCCCCACTCCCACCTGTGGAATGAAACTATGTGGAAAAACCAATGATGTGCAACTATGGAGACTGTTCTGGGCCCTCCCCCTTCTCTCTGTCTCTGTCTCTGTATCTCTCTCTCTGTCAAAACAATAAAAATAAATCTTTAAAAACAATAAAATAAATCTTAAATAAAAAAAAAAGGATAGAAAATATGGAGTAGGATGCATGGATAGGTCAATGGGTTGAGTGCTTGCCTTGCAACTTCTAGGTCTAAGGATTGAATCCCGGCCCTGGCCTGTACAAACCCACATGCTGAACTACAGTGCAACCAGTAACTGTCAGATGGCAAGGAAGATTCTTGTTACCTATGCACAAGGCTTCTGGTTTGGTTCCCATCCTGTGAAGCCCCATATCCACTTGTGTGGTATGAAACTAATGATGCACAAATATGGAGACTGCTCTAGGCCCTCCCGCCCTTCTCTCTCTGTATCTCAAGTTCTAACAAAGAAAGAAAGAGAGAGAGAGAGAGAGAATACAAACTATCCACAAAACTAGATCATATTATTATGCCAAACAAATTTTATCCTAGACTAAATATCATACCAATACAGAAAATAACCTCACTTAAAACCCTTGGATTAAAAGCAAATTACAATGAATATTTTGAAATTCTTTGAGCACAATGAACATGTATGAACTATGTCTTAACACACTGAAATATACTTAAATACTTAGGCAGAAAATACATAGTGTTGATTACATACACTTGAAAAACAAAGGAAGACTGAAAAGAAGGTACAAAAAGAAGAAATGACTTTTGCTTTGAAGAATATGGCAAACCTGATGTGTGGAAAAATATACAGTTCAAAATACATTTAAAAAGTGAAAAAAATACGTCTTTAGAATAAGTGTATGGCCCAGGTACCAAGAAAGTTTTAAAAAATCCTCAGGTGACAAAATTGTGGGAAAGTGTACATTTTAAGTGAGAAAAAAGTGCTGAAATTAGAACCTTTGGGGGCATTTTCAATCTCCTTCTGAACTAGAGCTTATGTTTTAGGAACATGTGCTCATAGGATAAGATAGCTAGCCTGGGACTCTTCAAGACTGGAGATGAGATTGGATACTATCAATAAACCAGGACTCTTGAGAGGTGATTGCTTAAAGTCCAATGTGAAAATAATATATGCCCTGCAAAAGGGTAAAATTAAGAGTACTTACCTCTCAACCATGACACTGAATTGAAGGAAGAATATAAAGGACATTTGTTGTTCTGAGAATTTCTAATAACAGCCTTTCTTGCACACATGTATATTTGGGACCAAAGTTCACTACCTGTGTAACCTTTATTACTTTTGTGGTAAAATTACAAACTGAAATTTTAATATAATGGAGTCCAAGATTGGTGAGGTTCCAAGTCAGCTTCGCATGCAAAATTAAATCGTTTTTCCCCAAGTCCACTATAAACTTGACCTCAAAAAACTTCCATAGGTAAAGTTCTAATGAAACTGAGTGCAGGATGGAATCACAAAATATGAGGTGACCAGGGGTTATAATCAAGAGTCGGCACAAATGGTAAACTGAATAATCAGACCTTAGACTTTAGACAAGCAGATATCAGACTTAGTAATTATACAGTTGATGAAAATGCTGAGGAATGCTTTTTTTCTCTTTTACCAAGGGAAGATAACAAAACCGATTTTATTTGTGTATCTAGTCTTTTATTTAATTATATTTCCCTGATTACATTAATTATTATATGAATTATAAAACATTTGGAAATATATAGACAACTAAAAGAAGAAAACAAAATACATCTATAATCCTATCAATGTACATATGTACCTATATCTGTCTATCCTGAAATCAATGTAGAAGCATGTTAATAGTAGTTAGTTGAGTGAGAAATATATATAATCTTAACTTCTCTTTTAAACCTTTCTGGGTTTTTGTTATTTTTATATTTTTTAAGATTTATTTTATTGATTTTGACAGACAGAGAGAGACAGAGACAGAGAGACAGAGAGAAGGGGGAGGGCTCAAAGTAGTCTCCATTGTTGCATGTCATCAGTTTTCAACATCGTTTCATTCCACACAGGTGAGTGGGGGCCGTGCAGGGCGGGAAATGGGCTGGGGGTCTCCCGCATGGGAAGCATGCCCCCTTGAGTGAGAGGCCGAACTGAGGGGTGAGGGGGTGAGAACCAAACTGGAGGCCTCCTGCATGGGAAGCACACCCCAGTTCAGCATATGGATCCTCATGGGCCTGCACTGGAATTTGATCCTCAGTGTCTGGGGCTTCAAAGCGAGTGCTTAACCCACTGAGCCATCCTGGCTTCCCCAGCTTTCTTGTTTTTTAAAATTTTAAATGCAATGAAACGGTATTGTTTTATAAATTAAATAAATAAATAAATAAATAAATAAATAAATAAATAAATAACAAAACTATTGGTAAAAGAAGCATTTAACAATAAAACTAAACCAAACTTTGTAAAAATAACAGTAGAAGAAATTATTAAGGGAATCACATAAGTTTGAGTTTATATAAATTACTAATTTATTTTCCCAAACACTGGGGGAAGCTGGGATGGCTCAGTGGGTTAAGTGCTAGCTTTGCAGCCCCAGAGCCCAAGGATCAAATCCCTGGCCTGGCCCATGAGAACCCACATGCTAAAGTGGGGTGTGCCCCCAGTTCAGTTCTTGCCGGGGCCTATGCAGGAGGCTCCTGGCCCAGTTCCTACCCTGTGCAGCCCTGTGCTTGCCTGTGGAGTGAAACTGTATGGAAAACTAATGCTGTCAACTAGGGAGACTGCTCTGGGCCCTCCCCTTTCTCTCTGTCTCTCTTTCTGTCAAAAAACAATAAACATTACAAATTTTATTTTCCCAAACACCATGAATTAAGTTATTTACCAAACAGCAAACCAAAAAAAAAAAAAAATTATAATACATAAATGGCATAATGTTAATATACAATGTGTCAAAAAATTGGTAAGAAAATCCATAAATATGAAAAAATAGAAGAAAAACAAATACATAATTCTCAAAAATTGTATGTTAATAATTCAGTAAAAATGCTTAACCTCCCTAGTAATCAAGTATATGGAAATTAAAAATATGTTTTTGTGGGGAAGCCAGGATGGCTCAGTGGGTTAAGCGCTCACTTTGCAGTGCTGGGGACCGAGGATCAAATCCCGGCCCCAGCCCGTGCGGACCCATGTGCTGAGCTGCGGAGCTCCCCCAGTTCAGTTCTCTCTCTGTCTCTGTCTCTGTCTCTGTCTCTCTCTGTCTCTGTCTCTGTCTCTGTCTCTCTCTCTCTGTCTCTGTCTCTGTCTCTCTCTCTCTCTGTCTCTGTCTCTGTCTCTGTCTCTCTCTGTCAAAACAATAAAAAATAATAATAATAAAGAGCCTCCCCTTTCTTAAAAAAAATATGTTTTTGTGATCAAAGTAGTGACAATAAACAGAATTAAAGATTGGGATAGAATAAGTGTTTTTTCACTAATAAAATATTAGTTTAATATTTCTGCAGAGCCATTTATCATTTCTGGAAGAAATTTATACAATTTCTCCTTGTAACATTTCTATAGAAAATTTAAAATATTACAGTCTATAAAGTAGTATGTGGGACTTTTTAATTCCTAAAATGTTCTAAATATATTTTTGCCTCAAAAAGTATTCAAATGCTGTGTCCCTACCTCTAATCTCTCCTGCTCTGCACTCCATACTTTTATGCAATTTTCAGATCTCAAACTAAATTATCTCAACCACAGTGACATCTTTTCTACTCACAGGACTATTTGCTTAGTACCCTTGAGATTTTCCCTTCCAAAACTGTAAATACCATTAAATTTTTGTTTGCTATATCTTTGTTTGCTTGTTTATTTTTTTAAAGATTTACTTTATGGTATTTGACAGAGAAAGACAGAGAGAAGGGGGAGGAACCAGAGCAGTATCCATACTTGCACATCATCAGTTTTCAACGTGATTTTGTTTCATGCACATGGGCTGGGGGCCACACAGGGCAGGAAATGGGATGGAGGCCTCTCACATGGGTGGCATGCCCCCTAGAGCCAGGGGCCAAATGGAGGGGGGGACCAAACTGAGGGCCCCAAGGCTGCAAAATGAGCTCTTAACTCACTGAGCCATTCCAACTCCCCCTGTTTGTTTTTATACTAGAATATCTTATCTGTTAAACTGGGACCTGGTTTAGTACTATATTCTCAGCACCTAACAGAGTCAGTGTTCAAAAAATATTTATTGAATGAATTAGCCCTTTACATTTAGATATCTTCCTGGCATCAGGCCAACTACATGGCAATACCCTTTTGCAAATTGTCAAAATATGTCATTCAGTTTTCATCCTGGGTTAGCTATAAATATTCACTTTAAGAATCAGTGTTTGAAATATGTCTGTGAGAGCATTGTGTATATGACTATATATGTGTGTAAGAAACCCTAGAGCAGAACATTTTATGCTTCACACTGATTCTATCCTGGGTTTGTTTGTGTCCTCGGTATATAAGTCAAAAACCATGTTGAGCCCTTTGGATCTGCACTTCCACCAGAATCTCTACTTCATTCTAATTGGTTCATGATTTTGCTTCATTTCAAAGCAGTGCATTGGAGAGAATATAAAGACTCATTTTATCAGTGCTCTCTTCTCTTCTCCCTCATGCAGACTCTACTTCTTGAGCTATTTTTCACAGAACCACATCAGCTGCTATGACTAATGCTTTACATCAAACACACACCAGTAAAAAGGGGCATTAGCATTTAACAGTGAAAATAAAAAGTAACCCTTTATATAATTAAAATTGCAAACGGACAGCAAGCACCTCTGTCTGTCTCTAGCTTCCGCGTTCTAAATGACAAGATTGATCATAACTTTGTTTTAGTTTCTTTTCCTTTGGTCTTGGCAAAGCGATGCCAATGCCTCAGGAAAGTCAGGGAAAGTGCAGGGAAAGGTCTGCGATTGGATGCTGATGGCCACCATCATCAGCTTTGCAGTGAAGTCTCCACGCTGGCTTTCCTCTGGGTGTTGTGTGGGAAGGAAAAGTTTGCAGGATTGGAAAGCTGAGAGAGCCACTAAATTAATTTACATGTGGAATTAAAACTCATGGAAGAGTGAAATTTCTGAGATGTAGTCAAAATAATTATGGATGATTTTACTGGTGGTCACAGTACAGTTAAAATGAATGCAAGAATGTGGTGCCAGCAAAACAGATCTTCAGACGTTTCTTCAGTGGCTTATTCTCATGAGTGTCCACATCTCCCCACACCTGTCTATGGAGTTCTGAGAAGTTTCTCTTTCTCACAGCACTTTAAATGCTGTATTACCTTCCAAGAGGCTTGCTTTAGCTTGCTGTTTCCTAGAATTAAGATAAATGAGTGACCCCAGGGATAGGAGGCTGTGATTATCATACCAAAAATAAACAGCAATTTCTTTTCTGGCACAATAGAACATGATATTTCTATGGCAATGCCTATGAAATACAAGATAAAGAGGATGATAAAAGATACCAAAACTTTCATTGCTTTCACGTGTGCTTCCATGCTGGGGTCTCTGAAGCCTGTGACATTCAATTGCATCTGCCTGTTGTGTCTCCAAAGAGAAACGATTAACAAAAAGCATGTAATCAGGGATAGTGTAAAGAGGAAAATGACTCCCAGATTGAGTGAAACCTGTTGAGCAAAGAATTCACTTTTACTCATATTGGATATTAACGTTGTGTTTGTGTTATTCATTTGGTAGTTATTAACAATCATCACAATTTGCGGGAAAGTAATTAACCATGCCATAAGCAAAAATCCCATCAGAAAAAGAATAAGCGTATTGATTCTACCTTTCATCCAGAGAAAAATGTAGTGGGAAAAATTTGCTATCTTCAGGAAATAGAAGATGCTGAGGCTGGTGGCAAACCAGACACTTATGTGACTGATAATCACCCAGGAGTAACTAATATGTCTAATTAGATTTCCAGATGAATACATACGTGGAGAGAATATCCTTATAAATCCATCTATAATTATTAACCATATCAGAAAAATTCTTGAAGTAGCTAGGCCAATGAGAATCAAGCCAATTACAGAAACCTTCTTATTCTTGACACAGTCCAAGCAGTTCACCAGTGCGATAAATCCGTTCCCCAAAGTCCCCAGTACTGATTCACAAACTGCTACAAAAACGAGGAGATTTTCCATGATACTTGGCATATTGCTAACCCCTACTATCGTTTTTGTTACATATATTTTAGATTACCTCCTGCAGGATGAAGCATATATTTGCCACTTGATGGAAGAATGGTTTTCTTTTCTTTCACTATAAGAAGACTTAAAACTGTCTTTTGATGGAATCTGAACTATCTTCATAGAGACCCCTCCAATTACATGCATAAAAGTTGGCTAGTCTAGAGAATGTGTGTCCAGCTCGAATGCCTACCTACCATTTGTTATCATGAAAATAAAAGTTTGTTTCATGGATATTACTTGTGTTACTGATATTATTTTGCATTTGTTAAACTGAATTGCAGATTAGGCATTCCAAATATATACCTGTGAGAAACAAAACACAACAGAAATAAAAATTGGATTACTTCATCTTTTTCAATAATGACATTAACATCATTATTTATTTTAAGTTTATAATAACAGTTTATATACTTAAAAATAGTGTATATAATGAACATATTAATTTAGCCATGGTAACCATTTATTCTGAATAACTTAAAACATTTTTAAAAAGTCTTTGGGGAAGCTGGGACGGCTCAATGGGTTGAGTGCTCACCTTGCAGCCCCAGGGTCCAAGGATGAAATTCGGGCACTGGCCTGTGTGAACCCATATGTTGAACTGGGGCCCAGTTCAGTTATCGCCAGGATGAGTTTCCCACGTTGGCAGCCTTGGTTTAGCTCCAAGCTCGCAAGGGCATGCCTCCCATGTGGAAGGCCCCTGCCTGGTTCTTGCCCTGCTTGACCCCCTGCCTATCTGTGTAGAATGAAACTATGTCAAAAACTGATGATGTACAAGTATGAAGACTGCTCTGGGCCTGCCCCCTTCTTTCCGTCTCTCTCTGTCTTTGTCTTTCTCTCTGTCAAAAACAATAAATTAAATCTTTTTAAAAAACTCTTCATCATCTAGTAGTTCAGTCAGGGCACACTTCAAATTATAATACAGTGATACCTTGGAATACAAACACTCCAAAACTCAGACAACTTGGAATCCGAATGAAAAAAAATTAAGCAAATTTTGGCTCAGAATCTGAATTTTGCTTTGGAATCCGAATGCCAACACAGTGTGTGTGTGGAACGTTTCAACTGTATGACCCATACGTAGCTTTATCTGAACATCCACTCAACTTGGAACTCAAATGTTTTGTAACTCTGAACAGGGTTCTGGGACGGATTAAGTTCGAATTCCAAGGCATCACTGTACTGGTAAACAGAAGTTCTAGGAGTTCTGAGAGGTCACACTTCCTCTTTACATTTTTTTCCCTAGTTATTAAATTTGAGGTCTACCCACATCTAGAAGAATTTAAATGATA
Organism: Craseonycteris thonglongyai; assembly: GCA_004027555.1. Classification (NCBI taxonomy): domain Eukaryota; kingdom Metazoa; phylum Chordata; class Mammalia; order Chiroptera; family Craseonycteridae; genus Craseonycteris; species Craseonycteris thonglongyai. Next base: position 33,438 of record PVKE010004747.1, read on the forward strand.
TTTAGTGATACGTTACACATACAAATGGAAGACTGCAATAAAACAAGGCAGATTCCACAAAGACTGCTAGTTGACTTCTTTTGTCGGCCTACCTATGTTGCAGCGAGTACCTTTCCTTTAGTCCATGCTTCAGGTGACACAGAATCCCCAAGAAGCCTTTCCTCACGTGGTTGTGTCCAAAAATTACAACATATGAGTGACCTGAAGAATACAGAGTTCCAATGATATAACCAAGCATCACAGCTTTTGGCCAGCTTTTTCTGTGGCCAAAAAATGTCCCCAAAATATCATGAAAAAGGCAAATTGGTACAGAGCAAAGAACACAAGAAAGAAACACAGTTTTCATGGCTCTGAGATGGGCCTCCATATTGGCGCCTCCAGAGTTCCCGATATTGAGTTCAAGGTGTTTCTTATGTCTGCACAAAGAAAGCAGCAACAGGAAAAAGGAAATCAAAGAAACAGAGAAGAAAGGGACGGACTCGATCGTAAGCATAACCGCATCTAAATTTTCATTTCTACTCACGTTGAATAACTCATCATATTTCTCTCATATTTTGGGGGGACCTGATACCGGAAGATATCAAAGTGATAGGGCAAAGGAAAGCTCATTAGCAGGAAGGGCACAGATACCAGCAGAAGCATGCAAACTACCTGGTTAATTCTCCATTTTAGCCAAAGGAAGAAAGGATGGGAGAAATTGGCGATATTCAAGAAATGAAAGACAGTCAGACAACTGGCAAGCCAAGTGCCCAGGTCGTTGGCCAGTAGCCAGATACTGGAAAGGATATGGTTTCCTTTCAGGCCATCAGGGATTTCCTGATAGGTCAGCACTGAAAACAAATTGACAATTGTTAGCCACAGCAGGCCGATTCCAGTGAAGGCCAAACTAGTAAGAATGAAGTAAACTAAGCATAACTTCTGGTTTCTAATCCAGGCAATGCAATTTGTGAATCCAATGAATACATTTCCCAAAATTCCTGTTATAAATTCCACACCTGTAACAATCATGAAAACTTTCTCCAACGTATTCAACATGGCTGCAAAGAGAAAATTCTGATCTGTGGTTTGTTGATAGCCTAACTTCCAGATGATTTGCTAGATAATGACAAGCTCATATTTATTTATGCAGTAGAATTCTTCTCCTTGTGTTTTATTGTGATTCTCCTTTTCAGCTATGAAGCCCAGAAACCTGTAATCAGATTGTGGAATCACTTTATATCACTCAGAACATTTCCAACCCGCTCGGCTAAGAACCAGTCTTGATCTCGCTTGTCAGCTACAAACTCTAATATTCTATGAATAGATGATTGAAAGACCAAATTCTTATTTGCTTAAATGTAAATAAAGGCATGGATTAATTTTCACTCTTTTGAATGAAAATTATTTCTCCTCTCCCAGAGAACTACTTCATTTGATTTACAAATCTGAATTGTAAAATAGGAACCTCGAACATCGATTTTCACATTAAAATACTTCAAGAAAGTAAAACTAGCAACTTGTCACTGCTGAGTAATTATAAAGCTTCTGTAGTGTATGTAGGTCCCTGTGTTACAGAGTAAGCTTTAGAGTTAGAAATTTTCAGAAATTTGATGAACAATTTATGCAATTAACCTCAGTACCATAATCCACAAGGAAAGTTGCTTGTGTGTTTTTACTACAAACATGTGGGCCTTTCTGCTCATCTGTCAGTAGCATTTTAAACACTTTTTAAATGTATTGTCTTGTATAAAATTTAAGCACTGCAAGCTATGCATCATCAAAACTGAACTTGTTTCCTCAAAACCTATAAGAAGTCGTCAATTTTTTTTTTTTTTTTTTAGATCTTGAGAGAGTAGGGAGACAGGAAAATAAAGGGAAGCATTAGCTAAAGTATAGAAATTTTCCCACAGGATAGTGTTAAGATTACTTTATGGAAAAAATACTTAAAAAGTTATAACTATTTTTAGGATTATCTACTGTGTATATTGCTGCTTAAAATGCAAAATACCTTAAGGATATCTGTTCTGATCATTTTAAATTAATGAGAAGAATATTTTAATATACTAATATCTTCAACGCATTTGATCCAATAGTAATTAGATGTCATCTTCACACCCACTCTTCTCATTGGGTCTTTGGAGGAAATTAATAGTAAAAAGTATGTTTAAATTATGACATAACTAACCTGAGGCACTGTTCCTGGGAGCTGTGACAGTAAAGTAAGAACTGCATAGAACACATTTGCTATTTATTTATTTATGTATCTATTTTATTGTTTGAGAGAAGAGGAAAGAGAGGGAGGGAGAGAGAGAAGGGTGGAGGTTCCAGAGCAGTCTCCATAGTTGAACATCATTTGTTGTGACACAGTTTCATTCCACACAGGTGGTGTGGGTCCACCCAGGGTGGGAACCAAACCATGGGCCTCGCGCATGGGAGGCAAGAACCTTCATCACCATCTGGCAGTTACCAATGGCACTGCAGTTCAGCATGTGGGTTTGCATAGGCCTGGGCTGGGATTTAATCTCCAGACCTTGAGGTTGCAAGGCAAGCACTTAACCTGTTGAGCTATACCAGCATTTCCAACACCTCTGCTATTTAAATGATGCTTTGAGATTAATGAAACTTTGGCATCTCAACCTCTAAGAACAAACAAATCTACTATAAACAGGGCTCCACCGAAATCTAGACATAATATTGATATAATACAAGAGTTTTGTCATCATGCTTGTTGTCAGCAAAATACATTCAGAGGAAGAATGCACAGACAATAATTTCATGCCCTAAGGACCAGA